>MJHO01000389.1:27065-70876 GCA_002076135.1 Xerophyta viscosa | reverse complement strand
TTTTTGGAGTTATTTCCTACCTTATATAGCCGCTATGAAGGACATTCCCCAGGTCCGGGCGACCTTTGAGCTTCCTTCCTTAATTACCTAATAATCACGACTCATTAACTACCTATCTTAATGAGCTTTTATTAGGATTCATGAAGACAGCGTCGTTAGAATTCCCCAACAAAGACTTCCCCGCGCCTGTAGGTAACGGTCCAACTTCCCACGATCTGCCGGAGTCGACCTCGGGTAGAATCGCTACCGAGGTGTATATCGGGAGTCGACCGTTGTCATGTACATGTTCCAGTAAAACCAGTAAAAGCCTTGATGTCTACTTCGGGTAGATGTTTGTTTACGTCCTGAATCTTCACTTCGGGTCTGGCCCGCCTTCCTATTCAAGACGTATCAGCATCACGACACGTGGCGGTTCAGAACGGGGTTATATCAAAAAGCATACTAGATTGCAACATTTAAGATGTAAGAATATAAACCTCGAGAGATGCAACCACTATATAGGCTAGTAGCAAAAAGAAATATTAGCATGAAAATTATGTATAATCTTTCAACGGTCAAACACATGTACCTTGCGGTGCTTTCCTATTATGTTGCCGTTGTTTCCAATTACAACAGCAGTATTCCAAATGGTTTCTCCATGATTAATATCCCTTTCAAGAATTGGGCTCACTATAACCATGTTATACTTCTGTGCAAGTTTCTGAAGAAATTTCGTTGATTCTCCATCAATTGGCTCAGCAAATTCACACCATCTCTTTTCTCTAGTACAGAAGGCAAAAGGCATTGTCCAAGCCTCCTGTAGTCAAAATGCCGTTACATACCTCAAATACACCAGAGGACAACTTTTAAAAAAAATTGCAGAAATTTACTTGCAGGCATATAATGTTGACACCAGAAGCCCCAGCTGCATCAATCATCGGCTTCAGTTTCTGCATGATTGCCTGTTTCTGTTCCAAGAAAGGAGCAGTGGTTGGAAGGGCGATGGAGTTTTGAATGAGACCAACTCGAACAGTTCGAGGTTCACGCAATAATTCTCTCTCAGCACTGAAGCAGTATGCCTGTAATGTATAAAATTTCTCAACCGTAACAGAATAAAGCATCAAAATATGTTCTATATAGAATAAGTGAAGCATCTCACATCAAGAATCAAATATCATAGTATTATGATAGAAAATTCAGCAAGAATTGCACTAGAGTAACATATATATCCACTCAAGAAAGGATGAGATCATTCCAAGAAAAATGTCGGTTTCAAGTTTAAAGAGAGATTGAAATAAAATAGAAGCTCTACCTAAACCCAGCCGTATTACCAAGCATTCAAGTTAGGTTGTCTGTCACCTAGATACATAGTCGCTTACAAATCCTAATAACCCTTAGCATCCATTTAAGAGCACATTTTGCTGTTCACTTTACTGTTTGTAAGGTCCAAGAAGCTCTTTGTTTTTTTTTTCTTCTTTTTATTATTTCTTACCCCGCACCCCCCCCCCGGGGCCTTTTTTTGTTTTTTGAGAAAATAGTCTAAGATGAATTGTAAAGTTTTTATTAGCACGGTATGAAAACTGCTTTTCTTCCAAATTGTTTCATATGAACATTCTACCATAAAGCAGGCATTAAAGATAGCTACACACAAGATCTGCTGAAGCAACGTAACGAATAAAATTCCCTATCAGCTTTGCAGTCAAAAGCATAGACAAAAACATAATGAAGTGTAAGCCAAAAATTAGGTGACACATGAAATAGAATGTTAGAAAAATTCTTACTTAGAAGTTGTACAACTACACATACAAGGGGACATATCAAATGCTTAAATTGACGAAAGATTGACTATATTTGCTTCCACATATATGTCTCAACTATGAAATTTGTGGCTACTTCCAATAAATTAACATAAATATGTAAAGCAAGCTCTTAGGGTGATAAACAATGAACAATGAAAAATGCCACGCCATAAATGAAAACGATACCTGCAAATCAAAATCATGTTTAGTTGATAATGTACTTGCTGAGTTCGGCAAACATATGCTTTCAAGTGGGCGTCCACAATTGTATCCTAGCAGCAAGCGGCTTACATCCTGTTATATCATATGATATTCGGGGAAAGGATTAGAAAGCTTTATGACGATATAGTTTGGTGGTAGTTCGTGCGTAACGATTCCACACTATAAACATCACCAAATATAAAAATACTAGCAGAAGTCTACTTTAAGTTAAGCATCACTGAACATATATGAGTTCTTTCCATAGTTTCTATCTGCAAATTAAGCTCCAGAACAACAGCTGATGAATGCCCTGAGTACATGGAAGTTAAAGCATACAAATGATTACAATGTGAAGGAGTTAGACCCCACATGTTGAATCAAATGAAAGGATAGCTCCTTAAAATCTAAATAACTGTTAAACCTCCTTACTGATAAAGTTATTTAAAAAAAAAAAAAAAAAAACACTTCAAGGTCAAATGTAACAATCTAGCAAAAAAGCTACATGAAGATAAATGATATGTTTCTGTAGTTAAAAACAATATATTTGTACAGAAATGTCTCAGCGTCAAAAATTAGCTAAAAAAAATCAAGTCAACAGCCTCAACTGGCTATAAACGTCTCCCTGTAATATATTGTAGGTTATATATAGAAAAGAGAGTTATGATACTATGAGCGCATGGTTTATTTTTTAAAAAAAACTAAAGTATTTATTGAAAAAAATTTCAACATAAAATTGTAGGTTTTGATGAGATCTACAATTTTAATGTTTTTTTTTTACAAAAATACTTATAAATAGGTATTTTGGTGCTCCAAAACTTAACGGTTTAAAGCGAATTTCAAAATTATTTAAAATTCGCTTCGAACCCGTTAAGTTTTGGAACGCCACAACACCTATTTAGAAGTATTTTTTGAAAAAACTTTAAAAATAAAAATTATAGATCTAATTAAAATTTATGATAATACCATAGTAATACCGTGCACTCTGAGTGTATAGAATCAAAATTCTAGAAAAGACAAAACATTTAGCCTAAACCAAACAAAACAAAATTATAAACTACCAATAAGCCTGCCTACCAGCCAAATTAATTGAGGTGGCAATTTTAAAAGCAAGATATGAATTAAAACATAATATTAATACATCAGTCCGTACAAAATGTTTCAGCAATATATAATGGAAAATGGTAATTAATCGAAGCACGTGTGCAATAGATCAATCCATAAGGATGAAATGATACTGAGAAAGTTATAAGAGATAAAGATGAAGACCTTGAATACGTCAGGGCTGAGAGAAGCCTCGAGGAGGCGGTGGAGAGACTCAAAACCGTGGATAGATCCCTCCGCTGCCATCGCTACTGTAGGCTTCTTCTCGTTGGCGGCTCCGTTATCCTCCGACCGCTAGGTTTCCATCTCGTTCTCGTCGGTGACAGGAAGGTGGAGATGCGAATCCGAAGGCGGTTGCGAGAAGGAACCTGCTTTCAATCAGAGATGATGCAGGTAAGCAGTGACGCGACGCACTTGCTCAGCTCACAATATAAGACAAAGCAGCTGACGCAAAAGTAAGAACAAAAAAAATTTAATATGTAACAATCCCTCCACCTAAAATTCGTACAAATTAATACCTAAAAGTAACAAAAAAATATCTATCTCGACGGTTCGTATATATCACCGCATTATTATATATTTTTATTTTCATATATTAATTTATATATTTATGAAAAATAGAAGCTAATATGCAATCCCAAAAAAGAAATAATTGAATACAAATCCTCTAATGTCAAAATCATTTACAAATTAACCTTAAATTTAAAATCCATATAAATCAATCTCTCCTAAAATTTACATTAAAAATATTTTTATATTATATAAATATTTAAAAAATAAATTAAAGAATTATATTTAGATATGATTTACGATCTTACTCTTTAAATGTTTTAAAAAAAATATTTGGAGCTTTTGCATATCAGCCCTCTCTATTTAACTTTTACGTGAAATTATTTTTGGACATTTTTTCAAAAAATTTTAACTATAAAATTGTAAATCTTATTAAAATTTACAATTTTGTAGTTTAATTTTGTTTTTAAAAAATACTTATCAAATAAGTCGATTAAAATTTTATACGAAATCTCGAAATCCTATTTTTTTAGACGGCCGATCTCGACCTTCCGTTTCGATGATTCTTGATTCGTCCAAATCAGGGGAGCCGCATCTGACAAAGATCCCCCACATGCACAAACCCTGCTAACCTTTGAATCTATATATACAAATATTTATATAATAATTGAGGGATCAAATTGGTTACGACGTGATATCTTAAATAATTATAAATACATCATATAATAATTTAATTTAATAATAAAATAATAGTTTATTTTATTTAAAAATTACTAAATAAATATATAAATATTACTATAAAAGTAATAATGCTGTATATTAGTAATAAGAGGGTTTTAATTTAAATTTTATCCAAATTTGAATGTATATATATATATATATATATATGTGTGTGTGTGTGTGTGTGTGTGTGTGTGTATATATGTGTGTGTGCAGATCTCATAATTATTTCACGGCACATCTTAAATAATTTTTATATATACTATATGTTATTTATATTAACTGTAATAACATATAGCAAAAAATTTCAACATTTTACTTAAAATAACAATTATATATATATATATATATATATATATGAGTGATTTCGTCATCATACAGAGGTGAAACTATTTTACAGAAAGAAGTTGATAACAACTTCTCTCTCTCCTTCTCAAAAAAAAAAAAAAAAAAAAAATCTCTTTCTCAAGTACAATAATACCAACATACGGCCCATTTTGCAACATCTCCTATCTTCACCACTTTACCAACAGTGACTTCATGTAGCCCTTCGGAAGCATGCATTGTCGTCCTCCTGCCTGAAAAGAAATGCCTGCAATTAAAGCCGTTCCCACGGTGCGGGCAGATGCCAGGCCCGGGCCCCGGCTGTAATGGTTATTCTCTCAGTACTCTTTCACGGTGAAATCTGCCGCCCATGCAACGTATCCAAGACTTCAAGTTGTCTGTAAATAGTAGTTTATAACTGTGATTCTCAGAGACTGAATTGAACTTGATTAGATGAAGAAAATGTGTGCAGCGAAAGTTTTTGTAACAATCCTAATTGGATCTAAGTCCCGTAAGAATCGTAAAAATTCGCTAAAAATATCTGGGCTAGTTTTAGTTAGTCTCATATTGAAAGTGGAAGAAATAAAATAGAATTTAAATATAGTATACTTCAAACTACTGGCAGCTTGAGCTCACCACTTTTCAAGAGGGATGGCTACAAACTATTAGGGACGTCAGCTATTATGTTGACTTGAGACGAGGTTCAAGACATTTTCCATGTGCATTTTTATGCAAATCGATCTACGATAATATATTTTTGATTTTTTTTTTTTTTTTTGAGAAAGCAGTTATAAGATCTAACTTTCAAGTTGAAAGATTTTTAGAAAAAGAAGTCAACAAATATGCCTAACGGGCACCCAAAATATACTTCAAATATAATTTTGTATGCATCCATTAGTTGTTCGTTGGACATATTTTTTATCATTCTTTTGTAAAACTAAATTAAATACATATAGATTATTGAGTGCAAGGCTCTTCGTGATCGTCCATGGAGGTCGGTATCCAATACATCTACCGCGAAGCCAATCAGGCCAGTGAAGGATTTTCTGGCTGCTCAAGCTCTATCTTTCTTGCTAAGAGTTCATTATTTTGAGCCACCACCACCAGAGACTCGTTGTCTTGTAAGTTTTGATGTCAATAGTATGGATACTTCTAGACTAATGAAATTGAAAGCTAACAAATATTATTTTTATGAGACACTTTGCAATTTTAGATTACCGTACGTAGAAGCTCATGCACCATAGCCTAGCAATTTCTTTTTATGTGTGAAATTTGCTTATTTATAGCTTAAGAACCCCAATAAGCCCATGTCGAGAGATATGTGAGGAGTATATAGTATGTTAAGAATATAATATATTACGAGATATTATGATTCATAGTAAGTAGGTTTCCACGTTTGATAAGTGTGTAGGTGTATATATATGTTCTCAATTTAATAGCTCAAACATCAATAAAATCATTCTTCTTCTATTTCAACATGCTACCAGAGCCAAGTTCTTTAGCCTGGTTTCTACATCTGTCCTAATGCCATTGTAGCTGTAGGCACCATCTTGCGGTAGCGGCCCGCAGTTTTCGTGGTTTTCGTCTTCCATATTGCATCTACCCTTTTGTTACGAGATTGCTATTTGCACCGCACATCATATCTAGTCTTTACCGTCATTTTCACGTGATATTAACTTCACAACCTCCTTTGTTTAGTAGATGCCGCATGTTTGATGAAATGCCAAATCCAGTACCATCCTATTAATCCACTTTACAAGATGTTCGACGTTTGATTCTCAAACTAAAAGTAATTATTGTATGACATCTCTTTTATCAAGTTGAAGTTATGGTACCAAACCGCTATCTCTCCTTGGTATAAATTAGGATTTATTCATACCATATCATCTGTTTCCTGCGAAGAATAGCTAGGACGCCAATTCTCCAGCTTGATGGAAAGTATTATTTCAGTAAAAAGCGGCAATCATGGTGACAAGTTATCTTTCTCCAGCGCAGATTATGATCCGTTGACATTGTGTTGTCATCTATTTCGGACACAAGTTCGGATATCAATCCTTCACTTTGAGTAAATCAAGTCAATTATGAGCTTTTTCAAAGAACATGTATATAACACTAATAGAAAGATTGGTACTATTAAGATGGTGTAGTTTTAGTGATCTTTTGATCATTATCGTGGAATTTAATTTGTTGAACATGTTCTTTTTTTTTCATACATTAAATATCCAAACTTAAGGTTCACACACTTTAAATTGAGGCCTGGAGAGTGTTGAGAGATATATGAAGAATATATTATATTAGAAGATATTTATAATTCATATCAAGTAGGTTTTCACGTTTGATAAGTGTCAAGTTCTCTATATATATGTCATCAACGTAATAGCTCAAACATCAACAAATATCAATAAAATCATTCCCCTTCTATTTCAACAAAGTCCACCAAACGCTTCATAATGCAAGGAATAAGTCGGTTTCGTGATTCTAATCTTAACCAAACTTCTAAAATCAGGACCCAATCGGATAAAACGAAACCAGCTTTATCAAGTCGCTTATAGGTCTCATAGATCTAATATTCTTTTTCCAAATATTTAAAATTACATAATAGTAAAAATAATAAAATAAAAGTAAAACATAATTTATGTCTAGTAGTGGCTACTACCAGCTAGTAGTGGCTTATACTATCTCATATTAACCGAAACCTACTTACCCGTTTAGGCGGATAGTATTTGAAAGCAACGACTACTCTTGTCTGAAAAGTATTTGAAGCTTTGGCTTGCACTGACAAATGTAGTTTTAAATTGTTGCGTATTAAATGTAATTTCAATGGAATTTGAATTAGTATAATTTCTTGAAGTGTGGGTGCAATCTTATGTTAATAATATGCAACTGAGTTGTGGTGTTTATTCTCCTATGGCAAAGAGTAAAAGAGTCTTGTTCTCTTGTATTAGTGACCGATATCAGCGTCTGTTCTTAAAGAGGGCTAGTGAATTTCATAATTCTTATTCACTTATAATCATTATCTTCATACATATGCTTCAGCATTCAGTTATGTTTTATCAGTCATTAGAAGGGTAATTCAATACTAGTCCAAATAAAAAGAGCTGCGTCCGTAGCCATTCCCTATCATATGTCAATTTCAATGAGTTAATTTCGAGCAATGCAATTCAGTTGCCAGGTTGCTGAAGGATGAGCTTAGAATTCAATTTAATGGCTTTGATAAGATAAGAAGTAATAGATGTTATAGTCGTATCTTGTAATATGAGTTGGTTGGTGCTAGTGCTGGCTGGTTGGAGGAGCTCTTCTACCTGAGACAGGTTGAACATTTTGTACCATATCTAATTCCTGGTGGTAATAAATCTTAATTACCCAAAAAATTAGTCAAAAAAGCTTTTTAAAAAATAACAAAGTGTATTATCAGGATTATAACCAGAGCATTGGCAGGTTATTGATGAATTTGTACTCTAAAGTCACACATTAATTGCACTATAATTTTCCAACGGCTCCAAAAGCTGCGCTAATTACTTTATTCAATTCAAACTATTGAAATGTGATTTTGAAATAATTAAACTTCTAAGAGTTTACATGTAAACTTCATTTAATCAAGAAACCAATAACTAAGTCCGCAACATTATTCAATCAAATACAAACAAATCAACTTTCACAATCACAATGCTTTACGATTTTTTTTTTTTTTTTTTTTTTTGGAAAAAAACCTTAGATCAATATATGATAAGTACTATGACTTTAAGATGACAAAGCTTTCATCTAGAATGTAATTCTTTGGACAAGGGTTCTTTATTTTAGGTGATTCTTTCGGAAAAGATAAATTAACTAAGTGGTATGAAAAGACAAGAACCAAAAAGTATTTTAAGTTAAAGGAACTTATATGCCCCATGGCAAATCGATGAATAATGTCAAGGATATCATTTTAATGTTTTTCTAGCTTTTTATTATTTAGAATTAATGAGAAGTCCTATATAACCCATGAGAAGTCTTATATAACCCAAAATAATGGTTTCTCGTATTTCTGAGTAGTAATGGCCACCCAAAAAAAAGGCATGATTTGCAGAAAGCATATCAGATATATATATATATTAAGTTCCAGATTTATGGTTGATTCTCAAAACAGACGCTCTTTAAAGCACGTAGCTCTAACATAAGAGATCATGGATGTGAACACAAGAAGAGAATTAGCACAAAACATGCTCGGAGAAAAGGTTTTAAATAGTTAGATGGTTTCAGCACGTTTAGGGAAGGCAGCACACTAACGATTTTTCACAGACGACCTTCGCAACGCGATCTCACTTTACTCGACGTGAGAACCAAGTTTTTTTTTTTTTAAATAAAAAACACGGAAAGAGATAGAAAAAGGGAGAAATAAAGAAACCCTAGAGATAAACACAGTTGACAGTCGTGACTCGCAAAGTAGTCCAGAACTAGTTGAGATCAACACAAAGCACTAATAAACAACAGCAGCCGATCGAAACAAGTAGTAGGAGTAGTGGTAGTATTTTATATGTAGCTTAGGTGCGTAATCAATGGCTGGCAATGGCAGAAGCTAAAAGGGAGTGACCCCCATGTTGGCAGCGGCGGCGGCGGCGTAGAACCCGTCCTTCAACAGAACGTCGTCGCCTTCCTACAAAGTGCCCGGAGAAATTAAGATCAAACTCACGCATATCAGAAATCCAAAAAAAAAGGGTTAAAAGTAAAAGCCCGAGGATTCAGGGCTAGTATAGGCCGCAGATGTTATCAGAGAGGCTCGTATATCTCAGCAGACTTGAGAAAACATAGACAAATAGGTACCTAGCTTTTATTAGTCAAGTCTATGTATTTCCTATGGATTTTTCTCATTACCTGCTGGCGAATGCTGCTCTTCTTCAGCCCATGGTCCGGCATCAGTCCGAAATGGATATGCGGGAAGTGTGCCCACTGCCCCCACCATTAACCATCAGAAAAATAACCCATTAGTAAATCAATAAAAGAAAATACTAGAGTAAAGCCTAGTAATATATAGAAAAGATAACGCTGACATTCTTTGCGGCTGCGCTGAAGGCCTCTCGGTGGGTAATGTCGGGGTTCCCAGCCTTAATTCGCTGGATTTCATCCCTGCAAAGACTATAATCACCAACTAATCTAAACTATGTAAAGCAATATATCTGTAAATAATAAGTATTTACTCACTTGATGAAGCGGTTGTAGGCCGAAGGAACTCTCTGCCTCTTCTCTGGAGCTGCACCCATTAACAAATGATTCAACTCAAACTTATAGATTAACGCAAAAAAGATAAAGGCTGGGAGAGGCAAGAAGTCGGTGGATGTGCTGTTCGTGAGCACTGTGCAAATGGGGAGGGTAACTGGGCAGACAAAGGTGAAGGTTGAAGAAGACAGCTGCTACTGTTGCTACAGTGGAAGACTCTGAGGTGTGACCTTGCAGTTAATATAGACCCAGGTAACACAAGGATTTTTCCAAATTTCCATTACTCGACCAGACCAGAAGACAACCGGCATTGTTTGATGTAAGCAACCGGAGGTATATTTCTGTTTCCTTAGTATGTTTTTCTCTATATTGATTCACCATCTCGTTTGCTCAATCAATCATTCCTTTGATAAGGAGTGATCAAATCAAATGTAGGAAAAACGAAATGATATCTGGAGAAAATTTTCTGAAAAGACAACGGTGCAAATATTAACATATACTAATTAAAAGTATATATTGGAATGTCTTTGGATCTGTACCGCGATGGAAATGACGCACATGATCAGAGGTGAAGAACAATAATATGTAAATACTCACGTCTATTAACAGCGGGGGCCGGAGGGAGTTCCTCTTCTGTTCTTTTAGCTGGTGTTATTGAGCTGTTGTTGAGGCTGGGCTGGTCCAGCAGAAAGCTCGGTGGGGGTGGGCATGGTATCTCGTCCTGACCATATCATACAAACCAGACAAACTATCATAAAATAAAAATAAAAATCGCACCTCCATCAATTCAACAAAGAAAAGAAGCACATAGAATAAACCATTGGTCTAGCGAAGAGGCGGCACTTCAACCCAAAAACATTTTATATCCAGAAATAAGAGTATGTACCAAGAGATTGTGATGAGAAGGAGCAAGAAAAGCGTGGCCAAGATGGAGCTGGTTAGCCCCGGCGAGGAGGAGGCCTCGCATGTTGACGGAGAGCAAGTTCGTGCAGTGGCCGCACCTCACCGTCACCGTCTTGAACAGGCTGCTGCACGGGACGCTCACCTGCAACACCCACAAAGCACATTTAATCAGTAAGCACAACTACAAAAACCTATCGTCCTTTTGGTTTGGAAAACAAAGCGATCGACCAAAGAGAGAAGGCAAAGAAGGAGTTAGAACAGGGACAGAAGGGGGAAGAACAGTTAGGAGATCAGGAAAGAAGGGAATATACCGCAAGGACGGTGTCGCAAAAGTTGCAGTGGACGTAGCAGAGCTGCTCGGAGGCGGGTGGGGGTGAGAGGTGGTCCAGAGAAAAGGCGGCTGAAGAGGATGACATGATCGGATCCCAGCTGATGGATGGATTATTTTTGATATGATATGTGACTGATGACCGACCGAAACACCCTTGATTTGATGCTTTGATTTGATGCCTGGTTTGACTGATAGGGATCGAAGAACCTCGGATCTGTTGTTTTGATTAGATAATAGCTGGTCTGATGTGTGGGGGTAGAAGAAATAGAATAGAAAGAGTTGATACTTGAAAGAGAATGAAGAGAGAAGAGAACGAGAGCTACTACAGCAAAGCCACAACAAGGTCAAGAAATAGAAATTCTCGAAACATATCCCCTCTCTCTCTTTCTCTCTCTCTCTCTCTCTCTCTCTCTCTCTCCCCTTTGAAGGAGAGAGATCACCACTGTTTGGTTGAATTTAAAAAAATACAATTAAAAAGGGAGGAATCTATGAATGAATGAACGAGTGATGGGGGATTGTCTTTTGATGTTACTGTTAGGGCTAATGGATGATATAGCATACAGCTTTTAGGCTGCCCTTTTGAATATGTTGCAATATCAATTTGTTCAAATTTATCTTTTTTTTTTTTAGAGAAAATGCTGAAATTTATATATAAAAAAAAAAACACAAAATTTTGCCAACAAAAATTATCGGGAAATTATTGTATGAACAATTCGATGAAAAATAACCCCTTCGTAATTAGCAATAACATGATTCGTAATGCCTGAATTAAAATATGAAATTTCACAGGAAATGCCTTATTATAAAAGTTTCTAATAGCGATTTGATGAAATTTTCCGTTAATATTGAACATGATAGACTTGATAAATTCTAGGACAAAATACCAATATTAAACTTATAATTATGGGATTTTTTCTTAGGTATATATTTCGAATTATCTTATTTTCTCATTATCATAAGTCGCACGCCACATTATGGACAATTTCATTTCATGTACATAAGCCTGTGGAAGTTTGTTTGGGTTCAAAAGGGAGGGGCGAGATCCCTTAAATCTTTATTGATTTTGGTAGACCAGCACCACTTATATTGTATCGGAGAAGAGCATAATACTCCAAGGGAGGAGATGCAAGGAGATGAAGTCCTAGCGGTGAAGCCAAGGATCTAGCAATAGGTGATCCGCTATACAGTTAGCTTTCCGATAGATATGCTTAAGACGCATCATGTGACATTTCATATTATGAATGTTCAAACATCGTATCATCCCGCTCATCATTGTTAACGGATAGTAAATGTAATTAAAAAGATTATTTGATAGATCTCCCTAGCGACGTCCCAGATTTGACTTACAAAGGAAGGTGAATGCTAAACGAATTCGTCCAACTCGTATCTATAGGATAAACCGTAAAATTTTGGATTGGATATCTAGCACTGAAGATTTTGGATAGTGGAGCTTTTCTATAGCTAATGTCACCATGAACAAGACATATGCTTGATAATTTTTGGAATTGGTAGTGCAGTATATCTGTTGGATGGTAACATGGGTCTCCTATACAAGATTATGAAGTCCACGTATAATGAGGACTTAGGTAAATCTGGCGAGCTCCGTTGCTAGTAGTTATATTGAGTCTAATGTCGTCACCAATACCGGATTTGCAACATCTTATTTGGAAGATTGCATACCAATTGCACTAAGCATCGGAAGCAAACTTTTTTTAAATAGATTAAATTCCCTTAAGACTGTCCAGCTCATGTAAAAAAGTTCACCAATTCCAACTTGGCCAACCATGATCAAGTTTGAGCATGCCTTTAGATTAGGAGTAATTGGGTTTGGAGTTTGGGGAAGTAATAGGGGATGGCCATAGGATCTTTGGACCACGAATAATTATGGATATCCATGAATCCGTGCCGTGTTTCCTTTATTGTGTTACGCAGAAATGCGCCTATATGATCGTAATCATTCTCTTATCAAATGCCATGAACATTAGAGAACATATATGATATATACCTTTACAATAGATAGAAAAACAAAATTGAAACCTAGGGAAATATGATGAGCATGAAACCAACTTAATATAATATAAGCAAACCGAGTTGAAAATATCGGTGTTCATGTCACTTGCATCCTAGGATGCAGCATTTGCCACCAATCTAACATGAAACGGTTCTCTTTTGCTTCAATAAGATTTGCTAGCTGTAACCTATTATGCAGCAAGTATAAAACAAAACCTGGTCTTCTTACATAATTCTTATCTAAGCATACAAATTTCTGCATAAATATATGTAGTGCACATAATATACAAGCGAATCACGTGCAAGGAATAGGGCATTTGGGTAGCATGAAATGGCAATACGGTATTTCTTGCAAATAAGTATGCTGTATAGTAGTTTAAAGTCCACATTAATTATCACATCATCTAAAAGCTAACTGTCTAATTCTTCACTAAAATACCTAAAAGGTTCAAGTCTTTCATATTCTCGACTTAGTTCATGTTTTTCACTCCGAATATTTAATTTAAACATTAAAAGAAAACATAAATTGTCAAGTTATTTTGTAGTGGATGCTGCATGATAAACCCGTTCCACATAGTAAGGCGCGACATGAAATAGAAATGGGCAAAAGTATATTTTTTACCCTGAACTTTCCTAAAAGTTTACTATGGTAATGTTGAATTTTTAAAGGCTAGCCCAATAATCTTGACCTTAAAATTCCTTTGTCTGATTCCGCCGTCAGATTTGTCATTTACGTCTTTTGAGCTACTAATACGGCCATCACTTATCCAATGTTGCTGATTTGACTATCAACTATCCTACGTGGTCGCGATATATCATACTAGTGCTGGTCACGTAACAAACTTTTGATCTAACAACGAGGTTAGCTGGGTTTTTTTTTTTTTTGAGAGTTAAAGGTTATTGCAGTAGTATTTGAAAATTAAGTATTACTACTTTCCCTTTCAATGAAGTTTAAGGGTCAAAAATATAATTTTGTCAATATTTAAGTGAGTTAATCTTGTATTTATATGCAATGGCAACAGCGAGAAGACTTTGGTAAGAATGTTTGTGCTAGTACCTTTTAAATGTGATATTATATAATTAATTGGTGGAAGCAGTAGCATATCTATCCAAAGATTACTTGGTCATTCTCATGATTTGCATATGCTTTTGATATAGGCCTTTACTATTTATTCATTCATTCACATTCCCGACTATCTAACCTATATCTTTCAATATGACATAGTAGGTGAAATCTGGTTGCCCATGTCTTTCCATAACTCTCTTCTTTGCTTCTACTGTACTTCATTAAAGTTTACATGAAAAAGGTAGGCATTTTGAAGATGATGTTTTCTTATATCAACATTTCAAAAAACCATTGTCATTTAAAACTTTTATGTAAAACTGATAGGCCGTGGATTCGAATCCTAGCACGTATGATATGTTGGGACTTTACTTTAATGAGCATAGTTTTCGATCGAGATGTAAAACAAAAAAATGTTAAAACAAAATACGGAGGTTATAGAAATATGTTTTTTTAAGAATGATTTTTGATGCTAGCTAATTTGACAATTCAAACGTTTTTTAAATACAGTTATCAGTTTAAGTAAAAAAAATAACAGCGTAATTATTGTATTTCTATTGGGTTCCCCATATTTAATATCAGGTCGGCACTCGGCAGCAGTTAAGTAACGAAGATGCCATCCATCAATGAATATGAATGTATCTTTCATCAATCTAGCCAGCTATAGTTAAGTGGATACTAGGGCGATCAAAGAGGGCCGTGAAGACGTCGACAAGTGTGATGGATAGGTATAGCTAGACAACGACTGTTTGATCTTAGTAAATAATTTGAGTCCTTTTCCGCCATGACCCAACCACGCAAGATGTGTGAGAAAGATCTTTGCTCTTGCTCACATGGGCCCTTCCTCCTGTTCATCACCTCCGGGGTCCGGCGTTGAAAGGGACACTACTTAAATCGATGTATATTTTTAATTCTGGCCTGTAAAATTCAACTCATATATTATCCGCTGCCTAACAAAAGCATGAGAGAGAGAGAGAGAGATCAGCGGGAAAAAGAGAGTGATTGTGATGGCGAGATCGTAATTCCCGAGGAGAAGCAGATCGAGGAGGGAGAGAAAGGGACGTTTGCATGAACGCCATAGCTTTTCCTACACAGCTCGCCTGTTGTTTTCGTAGTAATGCGAGTGAAAAAAGCAGTAATAAACAGCACGAGAGAATGGAAAAAAAAGTGCTGCCTTTCTCGCTTTAATTCGGGCTACTGCCTCGCGGGCAATAGCAAATAGCAACGGCAATAGTATGCAATACCTAGCTTATTAACTCAATATTTACTTAGCCGTACGTACAGGAACTCCTCCGTATCGTTCACCGTCACTGTCGTCTTTGCCCTAAAGTAAACACCGCATAATTACCCGTTAAAACTGCGCGAGCAAATCAGGCTGAGAAAAGGGAAAGCAAGTAGGGGTGGAAAAAAAGTAAATCCAAAAGAACCGACTTAAACTTTTTGTGATTTGACCGCTCACTTCACGCAGTAACAAAGTAACTGCTGCCCCTGATGCGAGCTGCCCCCTTCTGCTCTCTGCACCTGCGCCCTTGCAGAAGTTGTACAGCCAGATCCTCCTCCACTACCACCACCTTACCTCTCTCTCTCCTTAACCCTAGCGCAAAGTTACAAAATCAAACACCCCTATCGAGCGTTCATCTCTAGCGCTTTACCTCTTGCACTTGTCTGACCTCCAAAATTGTTTCATACATACACTGATCATCTTCTGATGAGTAAGTCACAAACGGGGGCGGTCCCCGCTTTCTCCATGTACACTAAAGCCTGCGCCTCGCCCACAAACGGACGCTCTTTTCCATCCCCACGCACCACGCGCCACCGCAACCCGACGCGAGGCGCCAGTCCTTCCACGTCATCATTCCGCTTGGATCGAATCATCACGCCATGATCGCTCGCATCGTGCACACGCGTCGTCCGCGCAACTGCAGCCCAAGTGTTCAATGTCTCTGCGCGGTGGAAGGTGGGCTTCATTCAATTCAATTTCCTCCTCTAACCAGCTAACGTCGCTAGCTTTTGTAGCTTCACGAGTTCCTCGGGATACGTACGAGAACTCGGAAACTCCTCTCTTTTCTTTTGTCCTTGCTCACTCCTCTACTTATTTGAGAGCCTGTTTATTTGTTTGTAGAGAGTTAATGCGCGCAAACTGAGCCATGTTGTTTGGTGTGTGCCCACCTTGTGTTAACACACATGATCTAGCCGTCTATCTCATCATGATCATCATCTATAACCATACTGGTCGTCTGTATATCAACTCTGTTTCTCTGTCTGTGCTTCTCTGGCATCGCAGGAGTCCCAGAGTTCACAGCTCAGGGGAGACCCCAGAGACCACATGGTGTTAGGAGCTAGCAGCCGGCGTTGTGTTCGAGGTGTGTGTATATATATATATATATATATATATATATATCACACTGCTAGGTGGGTAACGCATATGAATGAAGACAATGGAGCTTCTGCTAGCATGTCTCTGGAGATCTATACGATATTTGTATAATATTCAAGATAACTCAATCTTGCCTTGAAGGTCAACTTCAAATCTAAAACTTGGATTTGGATTCTCTGATCATTAGATAACCCGGCTGAACCGCTATGTTCACACTTTTCTTGCGGTCAAAATAAAAGAGAAAACTATAAAATTGAACGTCCACATGGATGTTTGTATAACATTATTTATATACGTATACACATACATTATTTTTTTAAAATATATCTAATTATATTTACAAAAAGTCTTACATATAATATCGTGTAACTACTTTTACATTAATATTTATATATGTATGTAGATTATTTTTAAAAGTTTTTATATTGTTTTTAATTTTAAGTTTATACTTTTAATATTTTTCAAATGAGTTGTATAATTTCTTAAATTTTTATCAATTAATGTAAATACTATATTAGCTTTTTAGAATATGAATAAATGCCAAATGGTACACTGAAAGTTATATAAGATATCACGTGGAAAAAAAAGTTTGAGCACCTATTTTTATTATATATATATATATATATATATATATATATATATATATAATTATATATATATATTATATAATATATATAATATATATATATATATATATATATATATATAATTGAAAAGTTAATAATCATCTTTCAAATTCTTTAAAATTATTATAATTTATATTTAATATTCGTAATTCAAACTTTAAAATTTTGTATATATATATATATATAATTTTTATTAACTGAATCTTATATATATATATATATATATATATATTTGTTGTATTTATTCACCCAACCATTGAAAAAATTCTAATAAAGATAACTAAGCAGTAAACATCCTTACAGTTTCAGAGCCACGCTTGTATGCACTATCCTATCAACAGTGGGCATCCTTTAGTCTGTAGGATGGGTTAAACGTTCGATGACTCTGACTCTAGCTCTAATAACACTGTGAATTCATGTTAAGCGTGTATCTAAGAAAAATCCTTTCGAGCTCCCACACACACCTGTATCAAAGGCATGGCTTAGGGGGGGGGGGGGGGGGGGGGTGGGTTTGGTTGGAGACTTTTACAGCTCAAACCAACCCACCATCGGTGACGTCATTAGACTAAAATTAATTAAGAATTGCATGCTCCGTAATTTTTTTTTGTTAAATTATGTGCTTATTTATTTGTGTGTTTTGATTTGCATTCTTAGAACAGGTTTTAGAGAAATAGTTCTATTCGGATTATGATTGCGTATATCTATTCTTACCAGATTCATCATGGTGGATATGTTCTTGTTATTGTTGTAATTAAGAGGTGCACGCTGGTCGTACAAGCTTTTATTGTACAATCGGGCTGAGTGGTCCGGCAACCAGAGAGCCAAACAGGCTCAGCCTCAAGTGAACGGAACATGAATATTGTTTGGAGATCTCTCTTGTCTTATTTAGCTTGTTCCCTTCCTCCTTAACTCCCCCTTTACATCGCACCAAGCGCTAGCATGTATTGCTGTAGGACAGGCGCCGGTTAGCTTTTCATTTCGCATTAAATTGAGCTAAACCCTAACCCTAATCTTGTAGGACTGCTTACTATACTACTGCGTTGGGCTACTTCAATTAATCTCGCCAGTAAATTATGTAATTAAGAAAGCCCATCCTTTCATTCATGGAATCCGGGCGTCTGCAGTACTTCAGAGTTTATATCATATATATTTTGAAGCACTGCTGACGGGTTCATGAACAATAGCGATGTTCTTCTTTCTTTCTATTAACCGGAAGAAATCTCGCTTCTAAATCAACTACTTCGACGAGCCATAAACGAATCCCGGCCTAGTGGATCCATATAGGCAGTAGAATACAGATTGTACCTATAGCCCACTGACTGTTTTTGCTGAACAATTTACAGATTTTTTCCGTTCATTGTAAGGGAGTGAGGTGTGAGAGGTTGAAGGAGTAGAAATGTTATAGTAGAAATCCTTCCATAAGGTTCTTTGAGGGTAATTCAATAATAAGTTGCCTCCTCTATTGTGTAGGTTCCTCCTCTTTGTAATTTTTTTTTTTTAAAAAAAAAATAACAAATAAATTTTAAAATTGACATAGTTTCACAAAAGGGGGACTTTTCTACAAAAACCCCAATTCTTAAAGTGGCCTTAATATGTAGAGGTCCCAATTCTTTCCTAATTGTACCTAGTGTAATGATTCTCAATAACGCGACCATCATATGTATTAGGAAACCCAGTAAACACCTATGATACCCTAAAAGTCCAATGCACGAGTCGACCAATAGACTACTAACAAATTACGGTATAAGATATTCCTCAAACAGTAGAATACTGTCAAATTTTGGACGTTTGATCCACTAACCGCCACAACAGAGAATAGTCCAATGCCATGCTCGGTATAGCTAGTCTCCTCTAAAATCTCCCTAACTCTAACTTTAAAAGCGATAGAACCATATCAACCACATTTGAAATATGTGATAAATATAGATCCGATTCATTTAGACTTAGAATTAGAGATAGACTTGATATATAGGTGACTCCTCTAATTTTAGATTTTTCTAATTCATTTTAGACTTAGATATTAGGAGTTACCTCTAGCTCCTCTATTAAGTTAGCGAATTATATCCATCGATTCTTGAAAGTAGATTTATTGCATTTCCACACAGGGCTCAGTCCTTTAACAAAGATGTATAATAGGACTTTTACTATGCTATTACAAGCCTGAATTCCTGCACAAAATCATTTAATACCAGCACACGGTTTATAGCCGAGTAGATGTGGCCCACCAGTCTGGATGTTTGGTTTTTTTTTTGGCCCTCACTTTTAGTTAGTTACAAATAGAAACCCTTTTATTTTATTTTATTTTTTCTTCTTTAAATTATCATGAAAAATCTTTTTTTTCCATTCAACCATTGCAACGTCGTAACAGATAAACTTCTGTTTTATTTTTTAAGTCTTTCGCGAATTTAAAAAAGCATCATATTATCCAATTTTCTTAAAAATATCTTCGAAAAAAATCTGCACGTAATAGTAAACTTTGTGCGCTTTAGTGTAACTCCATGCAATCTTATTATTTTACAGACAAGGTCGGTTGTCTTGCAGCTTTTGTTTTCATTATTTAGGCGTGGAGACATTTGGAATAGACCATAATTAATAATATTAGACATTAACAAATAGAGATTTTGACGTAAGATTTACAATTAACATAGTCTACAATCACATGTTATAGAGCATATAAGAATAGTCTAATTTATGAATTTCTGAAAAGTTACCAATAGGAGTAATTGACCCTATTTCAATCTGCGTACAACTATTATGCTCGACAAATTTGTCAGCTGCAGTTTATTAAAGCCATTCAAGTACACTGACAAAAGCAAATGCTATGGTACCATAGTACCATTATTATTATTTTAATTTACCAAAAAGTCTATAAATGTAATTTACCCAACGTAATCTCTAGAGACATGCCGTAATAATATTCATACATTATATAAAAAATGATGCACTATTATAACGTGTAAATTATTCAAAAATAAATTTATTAGCCTGCATTCTATTAAATTTTATCGGATAAAAATTATATATATTTTGTGACACTTAGACCTTTAAAAAATAAACCTATTGACTGCACCCTATAGAATTAAATTTTGTAGACGACAAAATTTGAATGCGTGACCAACTGCTTATATAAATAAGCGCCCAACCATACAACCTCCCTAATGGGGCTACCACTGTACCACAATTTGAAAAAGTGTTTTAGAAATATATATATATATATATATATAGGGATATGCTATAGTATTATATATAGAACTAGAGAGAGAGAGAGAGAGAGAGAGAGAGAGTATAGTGAACAGCAGAAATCATTGCCTGCTACAGTTATGGACTCATGTAGCCACAAGATATTAATTAATAAAATAACATAAACAATAAACGGATAATTGCTCTGCAGTTTCTCAATATCAACATCACTTAAATTATCTCTAATTTTTTTTTCACATTTTAGTCATTTTAACACCTTCTGATGAATTTTTGACATCTCCGACATACGTCAAATAAATTTTATTTTGACACATTATAGTAAATTTTTGACACCATTTTATTAATTTTTAACACTCTCATGATAAAAAATAACACATTGACACATTTCTAATAACTTTTAATACCTTGATAATTTTTGACACCCTCCGCAGAAGAACTTAATTGTAAATAAAACTTAGCTCTGGATCCAACTGCAATGAAACTTGTAACTTTGGACCCAAACGTAACTCTTCCAACAATAAAATCTGCTGTTAAATGTTAAAATGTTTTAACAGCTTTTGCACTACAAATTGAAAGATGAAAATTCCTTAATTAATGGGACATACATTAGTGTCATCAGCAAATTTTTCTGTTTCTATAATCGTAAAAAAAAAAATTATAGACCAAAAAATTTTTATAGTAATCTCAAGAAAAATATTAAAAGTTAAAAAAAAAAAAAAAATACAAAGATGGAATGTTACCGGTGTTGTATTTCAAAATAACAATTAAAATACTCACACTTTCCCCAAAATAGAAATGTAAAAAGAACATTGCAGATTGGCAAGGCAATTAAATTAACGAATTTGTAAAATCAGAAGGGCAATGCCAATGAAGAATTACCAACATATGTGAAGTACAACCTCACAAATACTAGCAATCCAGGTTTTACGCGAAGTTGAAACCAAGACGCTATGTATCATTGATAGAGAGAGGATATTCAAATCAAAGAGTTCAAGACATAAAAATTATATACTCAAAAATAGATTATTATCTTCCAATGGAAAGCATAAACTTATATAATAAGATTTGGACGTTTGCATTCGGTGCATATCAATCTGTGTTATAACCGGCGTCCGTAAATATAAATATTAAACCCGCATATCATCAGCTTTGTATATAGCCTTAAATAATAACTAGCGCAAACCACCTGTCGTATATAGTAGATCATAATGCAATAACACGCTTGCCAAAGAACACTGCGACGAAATGACATAATGGAACTACCTGTATTGTAATCTCAAATTCTCAAGCATCGGGGATCAGGTAGAAACGCGTTCGGAAGAAAAGAATAGATACGCGTAGAGACCAACTCCTACGGAAATCAGGTTGATGAGGAAGAGGTCAGATTAGAGACTTACTTGACAAACTTCCTACACTGCAAGTCCTGAAGGAGAACATAGCTATAAATTGTCCATGAAACTGTAAGGATTAGACTGACTTACTTTTTTTTTGAGATAACGAGGCGAAATCTCTCCCCGAGTCTCCGTTAACTCACGGATTACAGTTTTCTATACATACCTATAGGACCATTTTGGACCCAAGTGCACGCAAGAAAGTAAAACTCCAGCCTGATATCTGTCTCCGAACTAGACATGGAGTGCTATAATACGCAGCCACCAGCTTTCCTACAACCGCAGTAAACGCGCGGTGCAGGTACATCCCCACTTCAGCCAGCACTTTGCCGCTTGCGCAGGTGGGAGTCGAACCTGGGTGGTGGGCATGCTTTCTCAAGGGAAACCCATCAACCGGTTGACCTAAGTGCGGAGGGCGATTAGACTGACTTCTGAACAGAACAATATATAAGAACTTGAGTTTTAAGTGCATTACCTGTGCCAGAAGTATATCTGACCAGTGATGAGCTGTGGCCTTGGATTTTTAAGTTTACAACAATGAAGCAATTCTTAGTATCCTGCAATAAATTGTCAACTTAAAAACAATATAGCTAAGATTATCCATGCTAAATCATGCAATAGGGGAGGATGAATAGATTAACTAACACAAATGGTCATGGCTCTTCAAGATAAGATTCGAGAAAAAAAATTATTGCCAATTGGATATATATATATATATGGTATTATGAGCACCATGAACTGCATGCTTCCTCCAAAAATAAGGCAACCCTGCCGGTGCATGGGTTGTACAATTTTCCTGGAAGACTCCATCCCAACACGTGAATCTTGTTCCACGCATCATATGTAACCCAAAAAAGAAGGCATTGCAGTGTGTTATGTGGAGTAGGCAGTTCCTGCACAAACTAACCAGACCGATGTTGTTAGTTAGAAAAACTATTCGTCCTTCCTTTGAGAAATAAGCTAATCATCCTTTAAAAAGTATACTGGTAATAGAATTCGAGCTTTTTGGACGGTCTACAAGGAGGCCATACTTTATGATCAAGAGCTAAATCTTGCTTCTAAGTTCACTTTAAGAGAAGAATCCCAGCCAGCGCCTCATGACTCGTGCAGAATGTTAAGTCAAAAGATGACACTCTCTAGTCCACAATGTAAAGGCTAGAAAATAACACATTTTGCCAAACTATTTGGATCTGCTACTGCATATAATCCTGTGTCGAAACAAGTCAGAAAGATAAAACTGAAAATAAGTTTTCTAATGTAAGAAAAATACAGGAATTTAACTAAAAACCAGTAGCTAAACAAAAATACTAACACCAGAGACAACCAACAGATCTAACTTTAGATATACCATATTCAAGCCCTGCCTAATAAAACATTAGTTATTGGTTATAACACGTGAGCATCCAACATGGACTATACATGAACAAAATAAAGAATACTTGGAAGCTATCGTAGCAATGCCGGATGCTATCACAGATGGAATACATGATCCCCATTGGCCGGAACACTATTTGACTGCTACCCTGTTTGCAGCCAAATACTTGGAAGTAATTGAAGAAACACCACATGCTAACAGATAAGGAATAAATGATCCCCTATTGGCTGGAAAAATATACTCTGCTACCTGGTTTGCAGCCAAAGGCTGCTATCCGGTTTTGGGACATAATTTGGGATAGCTTTGAATTAAAAGGATAGATTTACCATGGTTGAAAAAAAAATTGAACGACAACTTCGGCAGCAAATTATGTCACAAAGGGCAAACAAAGCATTACTTTTTATGACATGCAAGATTAATAAGCTTCGGAAATCTGATTCAATAATTGAAAGACTTCAGAGACTTCAATGAGATGAGCACCAAACATAATGCAAAAGAAGTACGTATCCATAAAATCAACAAAAGGTTACTAAGTGGACATAAAGAAGCTCATCTTGACAAGTACATGTCCAGTTAGGAATTAAAGGAACTTTTATATATAAATAATAAATCACAATCCCAGCTTCACAATGGAAGCATACGTGAAACTAATCGTAAAGAAGCAACACTAATAAAGCAATGGGCTTCACTACCGATGAACATTTAACATATAGCAGATTGAGACGATATCAAAAAGTTAATTGAATAAAGCTAACCATAAAGCATCATTGAAGATTGAATCCCAAATGCACTCTAAAAACCATCAGCATAACAATGTAGTACCAATTCAAACCATTTCGATAGGTAATAAACAAATGTTTTAAGAGCACCTTCTTTGATCATGTCAAATGACTATTTGTTCTATTTAAGAGAATAACAACAACACACTCAGTTTAAATTTTTTAAAAAGGCAAGAAGAACGCACCAGAGAATAGAAGATTTTCTTAACTAACAAACGCACTAAAATCAAAGACAGTAAGAAAAACAGGATATGAGAAAGAAAGCATGTATTACATAACAACTTAAATGAACAGAAAAGAAGGAGGCAGTATATATTATAAATAGCATCAGAAACAGTACAGACTTGAACAAGAACAAGTCAAAATCACTATATGCAATTAACATGAACTATTTATATGAAAATAAAGTTATTCGCCCACTTGGAGTCATAGAATATAACCAAATAGACACGTCGGAACAGCAAATACAGAATTGCAATTCAGGATGTCAACCTATCAAGTCAAAAACTAAAATGTTTTTTAAAAGAAAAACTAGGACTTAAAGTGTTTAAAGGACACCTACACTTTCATCATCGGAACAGCAGAAATGTCTATCTAAAGAAACAGTTTATAGAATGTTATCGAAGGCACAGTGCATACATATGAATTCATGGAGAAAGAAAACACTTATTCATAATCATTAGCTTTTCACGCTATAAAATAATAATTGAATGGTCTTCACATTTTCCTATATCCAATGATATCTATGTTGTTGAATTTACACTTGTTAACAATGTGAGTCAAACAGCCTTCTTCAAGTCATCTAGATAAACCCTGCACTGAACGATCTTTGATTGTCTCCTATCCTTGCATTCTGATCCCAACCTTCAAATAGCACTCTTCATGTAAGCGACGCTGAACTCAATCCGTCTCCAAAATGGAAGACCTCAACCACTGGTCGTACTCTTGTGCCAGCTTGTGGAGCACCCATATAGAGCTAGCCATGTTACTGAAATGCTCAAATAGTGGGTTTGAAGGCACTAATGAACCACAAAGCTCCTCCTTATTTCTTCCTTACTTAGATGCTTGTGTAGCTTTCTTAATGAGCTGATTAAACTTCCTAATGCAAAATTTTGAAAATTCTGCGACTGGGGCTTCCACTTACCAACTCCATTGCATCAACAGTGGCGTAGCCGATGAATTAAAAGAGAGAGTTCTTCCCGTAGACAAATTCACCCATATCCTTCGTCCTTGTTATCACTACAATCATTCTCGTCATCTTTACGACAAAACAAGTCTACGTCAAACCCACGACGTGCGTAAAACTGTGAGTTACATTGCAAGGGACCTAGAGCACGGAAACGGCCTTAGTGTAAGAAAGCCTCCGCCTTACCGTCTACCGTGGACGATGCTCTGTCGAGCCGCTGCTGCATTTAGGAGTTAACAACCTCCATATCAGAAAGGGGGCTATGCAGGGCTCGACAATCTGAATCTAATCTGTCATGTCTGCTTCGAGGCAATTGACGGGCTCGCATTGGCGTAGTGGGTGGTGGGTTTTGCTTTTCGTGTACCAGGGGTTGAAGAAGCGATGAAATGGGGGGTGGTTTAGTGTAAAGCTTGAGGAATAACTTTTTGAGGTCGGATAGGCGGCGGAGGTGTGAGACAGCTGTGGCGGAGGTGTGAGACAGTAGCGGCGTCGGCGATGCGGAGGTAGGCGGAACGGAAGGACGTGGGGGTAGGCGGAACGGAAGGACGCCAGCGGGGCAAAAATAGCCGCGGTGAGGGTTTGCGGGTTGGGCCCCGCAAGTCGGGATTTGAGAAACAACAACCCGTTAGCCTCGAGAATCCCAGCGGTAAGGGATACTACCATATCAGCCCCTCAACTGTTAAAAATATCCCAAATTACCTTCCATTTTAAATTTAGGTCGGATCAGTCCCTGGTTGCTGTTTGGAGTTTTTTTTGGACGAAATTGTTTCTATACCCGTTAACACTTCAGACACCGATATCATCCATTTAGAAGCGATCTCGGAAAAAACTTTAAACATGAAAGTGTAAGAATCGAGACTCGGCATAGAACGTTAGCGAGCTCATGTAAAATTTATTCTATAAACATACTTCACAAAATTTATATTCTGAGAGCAGAGGAAAGCATATAGCGGGTCAGGACCCGACCCGACCCGAAAATGCGTACAAATAGTGTCGGATATCGAAAACACCTACATAGAAATATTTTTTGGAAAAATGTTAAACATAAAAGTTGTAGATCTCGGTGAGATCTATAACTTTCATGTTCAATATTTTCAAAAAATATTTCTAAGTAGGTGATTTCTGATCCAAGAATCCAAGAATTAAGGATGTCGCAAAAAGGACAGTTTTGTCCAAAAAAAAGGGTAAACAGTGAATGGGGGGCTGATTTGGGCTGTTTTGGAGAGGAGGGTTGATATGGTATGGGAATTGAAAAGGGAGGGCTGATTTGGTATTTTCTCTTTACTTAATCTCATACCGTTGGAGCAAGCCACACGGAACATTGGCCTGCAAGCCAATCCGAAATCTGAACAGACCCAACCGAAAATGGTCCATAATTTGGGTTCGGTTAGGGTTGACTTTTCAGCTATTCAGATACATATAATTCGATTCGGATTGGGTTCTGATATGCCGGGTCGGGTCGGGTTCAAGACCGAAATTGTAGAGAAGGTCATCTCATAGCGCTCTCTAATGTTATGTGATATACCTCCGTGGTCCATACATGTTAACCAAATGGACCGAAGATTTTTTGGTGATTGGCGGAGGTCGACTTCGGTCTTGAACGAGGCTCTACAACTAAATCGAATCTATCCAGTCGGCAAGACTCGTAAGTAATCAACAGTGTAACCTCCGAGAGCTCGTGGAACACCACGTGTTGGAAAACCAACCTTGTGAGATGGTGGAGCCCAAGATGGTGCTTTAAAGGCAGGGCTGATCGTTTCACCCATGATCTATACATTTTCTCGCCACAACTGCGATGCAAACGGACTCAACTACAACACTGGCACACTGGATCTGAAACATTCATCCAGTAGTTGAATGATCTCTTTCAATTCTAGAGCTTAGGGATATTTTGGTAACCAAGAATGTAGTTGTATGATCTCGGCCTATAGAGAAAAAATACGGGAGATATGTAATTTTTTTCTATTTTTAGTGAATTTTTATCGCTGGTCACATGACCGCACGTAATTTTAAATCGGTCCAGATCAAAGTTTCTACGTGAACCGTTGTGTCCTAGACGTGATTGCTTTCTTTAAATCTTAGTCGACCTCTTTCTTTGAACACTCGATATCAGGTTAAATCAGTACTTATTTATTTTTCGGCAGTTTCTTCAAAGCATTGAATTATATCCACAAGGAGGATGGTAAATGGAGCATTGCCTGAAGTGTTCTATAATAGCAACATTGAGTCCGGAATAGTTGCTCAATTAGTCTAAGATGCATCTCAACCTTTATTGCTATTTTTTCTTATCAAAATCTATAATTTTGTGTAGAAAAGTTTTTTAGAAAATACAAATACATATATATATATATTTGATATGCTCATGTATACCGCAATATACGGATTTTAGAAACAAATATAAAACATGTGAGGGGGCAATTGAAAAAAAAAGCCTCATCTACAGTAATTTGAACAGTGTTAGAACAGTGATTTGGTTGGATTTTTTTTAAATTTCACCCATATTTTTTTTTGTTTTTAGCTTTTAAACCAGTTATTACTTTGAAATAAAAAACATGAAGTATTTTCTGAGAAAAAAAAAAGTTCAACATTAAAATAGCATATCTCATCAAAATCTTAAAATTTTATGTTAAAACTATATTCGTAAAATATACCTAAATATATGTTTAGTATAATTGTGCGTATCATAATATATGATTTTCGTTGTTTTAAATTTGTTAGGACTTTAAAGCTACTTGCCATTAATTTAGATGTAATTTTTTTTTAAAAATTTCAATATAAAAATTATGATTCTCATCAAAATTTCAAATTTTTATATTGGACATTTATTAAAAAAAATTACCCATATAGTATACAACTAAGCTACTATACCCATATATTAATATATATATTATAATATATATATAAACCATATCCAAAAATCTATATAATGTATCACAATTATATATATCCATAACATCATATACTATAATAAATATACTTTCTAGCATCTATATGATACTTACATATACCGTAATATAAGAATTTAAAAATAAAGAGAGGGCAATTGAAAAAAAAGACGTTGCTAAAAAGGGCATACAATATTTGCAATTATTTTTCAATTTCACAGCACCCCCACGAATAATACGTTACCTATATAATGATTTCTTAAAAAAAGGTTCAGAGCATGTTAAATCTATAAATTTATAAATGCTTACACTTTTATATTAAAAATATTTTCCAATAATATACCATAATACGTATATATTGACAACATATAAGTATAACTAGCTATACTAATATATATATATATATATATATACATATATATATACATATATATATATATATATTACACTATATATATAGATATATATATATATATATATATATATTGTGCTTATACAAATCGTAATACGATTTTCGCTATTTTTAAATATGTTAAGAATTTAAAGTCCTAGAACGCTAATTTATAAGTAATTTTTTTTTAAAAAGAAAATCAACATAAAAATTATAATTTTCATCAAAATTTATAATTTTTATTTAAAAAAATATATTAAAAAATATCCATAGATATATATTTGCAACGCTAAAGTCTTAACTTATTTAAAAATTAAAATTAAAAAAAAAGAGAAAAATCTTGACCAATATTTTTCAAATATAAAGACAAACATTCGCTTCTTCGACTTTCTTTTTTTTAAAGATATCTGTAAATCTTTGTTGGAATTTCTAAATAGCCAGTCTTTCTTGTCTTGTCTTTACAGCTTTTCAAGAAAGAAAACTTGGTTTCAGCTGGAACTGACACGATAAATTTGCAATATAAAAAAATAAAATAAAAACTTGCATAATCTCATAAATAAAGATTCTATAAGCTCCGTTCGGATCTCTCTATCGCCACCTGTCACGTATCACTAATCCAGATATTCTATCTACACGTGTTAATAAAATCTTAACTCACTCCTCCATTTTTTAATGTACTTAAAACTACACCAAACTCAATAAGTGACCATGGAAGCTTCTCCGCGTACGCGACCGTACGATAATTCCCTTTTGTATCGATTTTTCTATCTTCCCTCCTCTAGACCCTCTCCACTCTCTCTTCTCGTTCGTCTTCTTCATCATCTCCTTTAATTTAGCAGGTTATATAAGCTCAATAGCTGTGTGCAACTCAGATCGAAAGAGAAGCTCTAGCTTTGAAGAAGATGATAATCGGGAAAGAAAGAGGTTTCAGACTTGGCCGGAAGTTGGTCAGAGTGTGGAAGAGAGTTTTCCGGCGACGTCCAAGACATCATTTCCGTCTCAGCTGTTCATCTTCTAGTTCAATTACTACAGCAGTTACCTCGAAGCTCATGCGCTGGGGCAAGTGCTTAACTCACCGCCTTTGCCGGAGAAAGCGAGCTTCAGTCGCCGGCGGCAGCGGGTACCGCCGCTTAGAAGACGTAGAAGTAGAACACCAGATAGAAGGATCAGGAGTTTCCAAGCCGCCGCCGAAAGGACACCTAACAGTGTATGTCGGCGACGAGAAAGAGCTTGCCAGCGGCGGCACAAAGCGGTATGTTGTGCCTGTGATATATTTTAACCATCCTATGTTCTGCGAGCTTCTGCGTGAAGCAGAAAACGAGTTTGGATTCCAGCACCCCGGTGCAATCACTATTCCTTGTCCTTCCGCACGTTTTGAGCGCGCCGCCGCCGTAGCTGCCGCCCACCGCCGCACTCTCTGCCGCTCATGACGCGGATGAGATTAAGACGATGATGATGTCGAAAACTACCAGTTGTTTTTTTTCCTCTTGTTTGTTTTTGCGACAAAGGTTCCAGCTTTCGCCATTCTTTCTACGATTTTTGTTCGGGTTTTGTGGTGGTTATGAATGGGAGAAAAGTTGATGGTGAAATTTTGTGCAGCTCCTGTAAATGACAGCTTAAAAAAAGCATCGATCTCGTTTTTAGTGGTTCTGTTTTGCTTTATTATTACTTAGCATCCAACCTCAATAATTTGAATTTTGGAGGCTAGTTTAGTGTTTGATAGCTCAGTTTCAAATCACCAGGTTCAGTTAGCTCTGTTTTGTTCTTTACATTGCTAATTAGGCAATGCAATTCAGCTGATAAAATATTAGAACAAAAATAATTTCGGCTGACATTGGCTCTTCTTTCAAGATAAAGAAGAAGGAAGCAACCTGATTAATCTAGAATTGACGAGCCAGGATCCTTCGTTAAGTTACAATTTCTAATTATCCTAAGCGGTCTTGTTGAAAAATCCTACTTTGCAAAACCTCAGATAACTTAACACCTTTTTTTTTTTAAAAAAAAAAGTTAAAAATCACTCCAAAACGCATACTTATAATTTTTATTTTTTGAAAAAAAGTGAACACAAATTATATAGAATTTTGTATACTCTATTATATTCATATTCAAATTTTTTCAATACAAATATTTTAAATAAATATTGAGGCTTCAAAACATATTAAAAAACTCTTTTTGTATAATATATATATATATATAACTTGAATTAATAATTGTAAAAAAAAAATTATTCAGAAAGACGGAAGCAGGTCTGATTTGACATTGTCCCTTATCCTAATTAAGAGATGCTGATACGCACAGATAGATTACTTTGCTACTAATCTCATGGAAAGCAATCCGTGTACGCCACTAGATCTCCTCGAAGTACGAAATATATTGACTATCCTAATCTTGACGTCGCTATAAATTCGCCTGTAAAATAGCTGGATGATTTATTAACTATTACTCACATATAAAAATTAGTGGCAGATATATAATTGACCAATCAACTTTACTCATTTCTTTACTCCCACTATTTCTACTATTTCTATCATCACGATATCCTTAGAGGTCTATAAGAGATGTTTATAAATAGCCACCCTTTATTTCCGGTTGAGAGAGCAAGCAAGATAGAATATATATAATTAAGAATTGTACCCCTGTATCCAGTCTTAGAGAGAAAGTGAGAGAGATATATAATCTATTCTACTTTTTGTAAATTTTTATCAATCGTTGATGACGTTCCATAATTTTACCTTAGTTCAAATCAAGAATTTCCACATAAAATCTTTGTGTCTTTATGATTGTTTACTTTACTGCTTAGTCAATTTCTATTTTTGAACACTTAATTATTAATCGACCAAGGTCACATCCTATCATTAAGTTTCTCATTTATTCAGTGATTTGCATAATTTAAAAAAAAACAAAAAAAGAGAGAAACGAAGAGAGAAAAAACAGAAAAGCAAATTTGTTTTCATGTCTAGAAGCTGGACCATTTTCTTTGTTTGTGACATATATGATGCTTATCATCTTCTTGGTTAAAAATTATCTAACAGAGCACCATATTATAGCCATACATAGCATTGATCCTATCGTGTCGGTAAGACCAAGTGCAATTTAGAACTTCGAGATAGGTGCTATGTAGAGTGAGATTTGATATAACGTAAAACTTGCTGGTCTCTAATATTTTTCAACAGTTATCATCTTTTGTAATCGAAATGACTTTAAATGACTAAACTACTCTTCATGTTTTGCACACTATTTCGTGCCTTGCACCTCACCAAATTTACATGTAGGGATATTTTGGTATTTTCACTACAATTCGGTGAGAATTTCGGTTGTTGGTTCAGGACCCTAGCAGTACTACTCTCTTGCAATAGAAGTAATACGAGATGATAGAGTAGTTTATGTTGATTAAGATGATAGCAAACTAATACAAAATGATAAGATTAAGAAATGGTTAATTTCTTTTCTAACCACCACGGATTCTATTCAAACGCATTAGAAAAAAAAAAAGTCAATCTTCTATTATCTCTAGCCTAGATTGTTGTAACGTGTATGTATTTTCTAATTTAAAGAGTTCTTGTATGTCTATATATATATATAGAGCTCTTGTAAACAGAAAATATAATACAAATAATTATTTTATCTCATATTCTTTCGATTTCTTCACGAGAAAACTTATATACTGATTACAAAAAGAATATTATATACTTATACTTATCAGTTAACGTATACATAAGATAATCCTAGTTGAGCTTGTATATATAGCTTTACTATTCTAACAGTTTTATATTTTTAAACATTTGTTGGGCATAGCATAGATGATTTCATGTTCTATTCAACAAGTTAGGACAGCAAGGAGAGATTAATCATCATTTGTGATTCTGTGAAGAGCAATATCTTATCCGCCAAAGTTTGAACTTCTTTTACAAGACATATTCGCATGATGGCAAAGTGTTTGTCGGCAAAAAAAATAGCAGTGGAGAACATCTGAAGCAACAAAAAGAGAGAAAGGAAGAGAGAGAAAGAGAGAGAGAGAGAGAGAGAGAGTAGGAATTATAAGAAAGAGAAACATGAGGTCGTGAGTATTGATAACATAATTTTGAACTAGTTATGAGAATATAGCTAGATACATGACATATGTTTTTTTTTAAGATAACGACGCGAAACATTATTTACAGAAAATATCATGTTATTTTACTAGTATAATTTTTCAGCCATAATCATGTGATAAGGTTTCGGAGTAAAATTTTGAACGTATTTTGTACTCCGATATGCTGCCACAACCTTTAATATTTTGAAAACTTGAAAAAATTCTTATTTGGTAATGTAGGTGAAACTCGAACTCATAAGTAATAGTTTATGAACCATCAATCGTGCTAGTTGATCGACGCAGGAGGCAAGACACATGAACATATGTTATGATGGAAAAGATATATAGCATGATATATGTTCATAAATAATTATAATTATTACAAGTCTTCGTGTCCTGTTACTACTACATATCACATGATGAATGTTTGGGGCTTCAAAGTGACATATATATACATAAGCCAAAAGCCTGTATTTAAGAAATGAATTATAAAACTTTGAAGAATCATAAATTTAATATGATATCTATTGTTTAAAATTCAAGCGTCTAGGGCATCTTTTTTCTCTAGCAAGAATCCCTATATTCTATTCACAAACGGCAGTAAATTAGAAGCCAGAAGCAAACGGTATGCCAGTGGTTGGTATCCATGAACCACCCGCAATGAAGTTGGAGACGGTGAACTGCCTCACCAACGATGGCCTGACGATCACATGGTACCCACGCCATCTTACCCGCCGCGACATCCTGGCACCTGGCCCGGTGTTCTTGAACTCGGCGTAGAACAGCGAGTTGAGCCCGAAGTTTCCATTAAACGGCAACCACCCGGCCATGTCAATAAAGCTGTCGATGAAGTTCTGCATGTACACCGTTCTCGAGTACCGCTGCCACGGCCTCCCTAAGTACGACTTAACCGTGTGGCGAACTGGAAAGAGGTCTGGCGCAGGCCGGATTCGCGAGGACTGGATCACGATTCCAGTGTTCTGGTTAGGATCGGTGCGGCCCTGTGCAGTGACCACATTTGACTCCCCTTGCCGTGGTCGCCGTGCTAAGATGTTGCAGTTCTGCAGCACCACTGCCGCGTTGCCAAAGATGAAGTCGATAGTACCGTATATGTCACATTCCCTGTAGAACTGCCGTTGGCTGAAGACGCAGAGTGTATCCTGGTACCCTTCAAAACTGCACCGGTAGAAGATGGACCGGTCTGAACCGGACAACAGAGCTACTGCTTGTGATCCTGGGCCAAATGTGTTTCTGAATGTTATCCCGATCGCAACAAATCCGTCACCAAATACACCTGTAATTAACAATCTTAATTATTAGTTAGAATATATGAGGAGTCAAAGATTTAGCTTGACTTTCTTACTGAAGGTAGAGGAGCTAAAGGTTGTGAAGCCATTGGCCACACTCCGGCTGCCTGTGATGATTGTCCTTCCTTTGCCATCTCCTATCATGGTGATGTTGTCCAAACTGTTAACTATATTCACGTTCTCGTTATAGATCCCGGCTCTCACGCGAATCACAAACCTAGAATTCTTTCTACCCCTCATCCTCGCCGCCGCCAGGTCCAATGCCGGCTTGATGGAACGGAAGTTTCCGGACCCGTCCTTCGCCACAACGACGTCCGCCCTCCTGGAAAGCTGCAGAAGCCTCCGTGCACCGGTGGTTTCCAGAATCGGCGGCGCTGCCTGAGTCACGTTGGCCGGCACGTAAGCCTTGTTGATGGCGAGGCAGTTGCTGATGAGGTCGGAAAGGTTGTACTTTACAACAGGCTCTATGATTTCTAGCGACTCGCCGATGTCGTGGAAGCCCTTGCGGCACGCTTGGAGGTTCGTTAGCGCAGCGCTGAGCCATGTCTGAGCGTCGACAGGGGAGCACTTGCCAGAATGAGGGTTGGCGGTCCGGTTCAGCTGGGTGACGGTGTTGCCATAGAGGCGCCAGCAGTCGAGCCACGCGGTCTTCTGCGGCTCCGTTCGGAACTCTTTCCCGAGGCGCTTGAGGTGGCTCTGTGCGCGAAGGGTCAAGCCCAGCGTGAGCTCGACGGAGGCGCGGTAGAACTCGGAGCGGCGCCATGGGTATGGGTGTGTAGTAGGGTACTTGAGGAAGTAACGGCATGGTTCTGGGTGCGGCGTCGTGCTGCACCAGTGGTCGATGTTGCCTGCAGCTTCACCGAAGACATCATGGGCGGCTGAGAATGCCGTAAGAGAGAGCACAAATATGAAGAGGAGGAAGGAAGATGGAGCATGCATGGTTTTCTGTATTTATTTTGGTTATGTACAAGGGCGGTATTGCAGCAAGGTAATTCTGAGGTGGTATTTGGTGAGGAGGGTCCATATATATAACGTGGAGATCAGCAAGGTCAACTTCTTAGATCACAATGCACTCGATCACGATCACAAGTTTACAAATCATGATTTTTGGTGGGCCATGGCATCATCCAAGTGCAAGCACAGTCAGGGTACGTAACTTTCAGTACAAGTCAGGCATCATATCTGACAGCCATATATGGAGTTGAACTGTTAGAAGTGTACACATGAGTGCAACTCGATTACTTGAGCCAGCATTCCCCTGCCCGCCGGCGCATTTAAAGAAGAACATGGAAGCATATATAAGATAGAGAGAGAGAGAGAGAGAGAGAGAGAGAGAGCATCCTTTGGCACAAAGTAATATGGCTGTGTGTGAGTTGTTGGGGTGGCCATTACACTTACGTTATTAACTCTACTATCTTAGGAGTTATGAAACTTTGACTTTTGTTTTACATCACAGGTCATCCATATGCATGTGCCCATTGCACGTATGTTTTTTGCTGTTTACATTTATCTCTTAGCATGCTTGGATAGGAGTTCTGCGAATTTATACTCTACGAATTTATTTGTTTGCATACTAATGTGTATATATTTGAGTATTTGGTTGCCCAAGTTGATGGTCTATTAAAAATAATCCCATTCAGAGTATGTCTGCTTACATCATCTCTCCTAAATATTATCAAAGGTTGTATGTTTGAGCTAGCCAGATGGCAGAGATTAACTATATGTTGATTCCAAATTTTATTAAAAACCAGCTCACAGATAAACTCGCAGTAATACTAACACAGCTTGTCGGTCTTGGTAGACCCAAAGACATCATCAACAAAGAAGTTATTGGTTTGAGTATTGAAATGGAGAAATAGAATTTATAGGCGTCCCTCGAGTAGGTTGAGTAAAGTAACATTGCAACTCTTACAGTTAAGCCCTGGGTGTTTGTTCTAGTAATAAGTGCGCTTTTTATTCACTTTTCTTACACATGAGTATGAAATTTTGAAAAAATTTTAATCCAAACAAACAGATTTTATGACCAATCATAGAGTAAGCAAGCGCTATCTGAAAAAGAGTAGTTCTAGATGGGCATCCGTATTGTTCAAATTCATCAATAATTTCTCATGTATATGTAATTAAGGACACCAAATAATTTTAACACGTCTAATTTTTTAGACATGTACAAATTATCTTGTAATTCAATACAAGACAAGAGAAAAGATGTGTGGTGGCGATTTTATTAATTTATCAAATGTCCATATATCTGATATATCTAATAGCTTTTTCTACTTGTATTCATGATTCGGTCTACACAAGGATAAACGATGGCAACGATCAGCAAGCAGACAATCAATCATCCTTCTCTACTATGCTATACTACTAGCTCTAATTAATACAAACTTTTATTTATCAGGCACGTATAACGGTATAAGGGAGTAGGAATTATCCTTTGTAGGGGGAGAAAAGATTTTGAGACCCTTCTACAGAAATAGCTTGTCTAATTACTTTGTAATGCTCTTTTTAAAATTGCCATACAAAATATTTTATTTTGCACTAAGATTTTTGGCAAGTTAGACTTTTTTTAATATTTTTTTTTGGAAAATTTCAAGTTTCAAATTTAAACTACTTTGTAATTTATTTTTATTTCAAAAAATATTTTTAAATAAGTTCCTCAATGATTTAGAACTTCTTGATTGGTGAAGTTCGAGCAGACTCCGTATGGGTCTATAATTTTTTGTTATGTGTTCATGTTTTTTTTATGTTAAGGGCTTATTTATTTAGATAGAAAGTGAGAATGTGAGAGTAGAAAAGTTAGTTTTTTTATTTATTTTTAAAATAAAAGTAAAAAAAGTAGAAACTGAGAAAGTAAAAAATCAGTTACCTTATTTCCTTTTAATAGGAAAGTAAAAAAAAAAAAAAAAAAAAAAATCAAAAAACTTACTTTCTTTCACTTTCCATTCTATATATAATTTTTATTTTTTCCAGTTTCTCATAAAAAACTAGAAAGTGAGAGGAAAGTGACAGTTGTTAATATTTAATAATAATAAACTAATTATTATATTATTAAAAAAATTAAATATTAATATATTATTATTATTTATACCTTTACAATTACTATAGCAAATGTTATAAATTTCACTTTGTTAAATAATACAGTAAAATAAATTAATTATTAATTTTCTGAAAAAATAAATAAGCAAATTACTAATTTAAGATTAACTAAATAATATAAGTAATATTTTTAATTATTAGTAATAAATAAGATAATAATCTGAGTGTATTATTAAAGAAAATTATTTTTAAAAATTTAAATAAAAATCTTACTTTCATCAATATCCAAAGTTTAAAAGAATCTTTCTGACCACAGTTCTAATAATTTTCATCGTTACTTATTTTTTTCATTTTCTATTTTACTAATTTCTTACTGTTTTTTCACTTTCTACTTTACTTTTTTTTTTTTTTTAGCAAAATAAACAATCCCTAAATAAACAATGATAACATAGCAAAAGTGTTTAGGACTGTTGATATAGCTTCTATGAAGAATGAAGCAGGTAAGGCCTTAGCAAAATTGAGCCAGTGCTGAGCGTTTAGTTCACCACTCGTACGAGTCCACTCTTTTGGTTTTCATGATTGAGTTTATCGATGGTCTACATATAAATATGTAAAGTTAGGAATTATTAAAGTTGTTGCGTTATATGTGACTTTAAATAATTATTAAAGTCGTTACATTATATGTGACATTAAATAAATATTAAAGCCGTTTTATTATATGTGCCTTCCGCGGCCTTAAAAATCTGTTCCTTTCGGCGACGAGCTCGATGGAGAAAGGCTCGAGCTCATCTCCAGTACGTACTCTCGCAGTTCAATCTGATTTTTGAAACTTCATATGACATTGTTTTCTTAAATTGTTTGTGGATGTTGTTGAATGATATGTTCTATTATATGCATATATAAAATTCCCAGCTCTTCGACCAACCATATATGGTCGGAGTTTCTAGTATCTACTATAATATTTTACCAATACAAATTTAATTTATTTAATATTGGTCTATATATATACATAATACATATACATTAATCTCAAAATAATTATTATATGTTGACGACCTTCCTCGGGATAAGGCACATTCGAGATTCAAAGGCTCGTTCGTCGTTTACGTGTGGGGAAGGCGGAACACCCCCACAGCGCCCCTCGAGAGAGGGTACTCTATAAGTGATTACGATAATTTTGGGTTTATATTTGTATGAATTTTGACATGTATAAATATATCGTTTTTTGTTTACCAGATACGTAAAAAGAGAATAAGTGTACACCTATTTCTCATTTTAGTATTTGATAAATACATTTAAATATAGAGCTTATTGATACTGAAACCATATACAACCGATCCATATTTCATACTTCCCATTATTTAAATGGAATTTGTCTTCCTCCAATATGTATAGTAGATGTGCAGAGTTAGTATACACCACTCATTTGCAGCTATTATACGTATGTGAATTTCTCGTTCGTATAAATTAAATAAAAATGGAACAATTAGTATACACCACTGCTTTATTCCTTGTTTATACATCAGGGAGACTAATCTCAAATAACGATATATTTATAAGCCGTTGCATAATAAATAAATAAATAAATATACAGCTCGTAAATCGTGCGTGTTCGTTGTCGGAGTGTGCATGCCAATAGGATAAAAAAATATTATTTTATTAATGTTGGGCTCAGCGCGTTTTTCCGTTTCCTCTTTCATCACCCTAAAAATAAATTTTCTTTTTGTAAATAAAATAACTAAGAAATAGAAGTATTACACCTCTAATTCTAATTATATCGAGTTACAAGTATACACCGATAACTCATTTCAACATGCCATAAAAATGTTCTTTTTTGAGATTTTGAATTAAAGAGTGCATTAAGCCAGAAAAACTAATTCGGAAGTATACACCTCCAAATGTATGCTTAGGTTACTAGTATACGTCTATAACATACCAAAAATTGACCATTAAATTAATTTTAAATTTTGAAATTAAACTGGATTTGGACCATAAATGGACTGGATCAGATCAAAATGGTCCGACCCGAATCAAAACGGCTCGGACCCGATCGCGAAGGGCTTAGCCCCATGCTGCTGGGCGCACGCACGGGCGCCCGAGTCGGGTCCGAGCGCGCGCTCGGGCGCCCGGTCGGTCCGAGCGCGCGCTCGGGCGCCCGAGTCGGGTCCGAGCGCGCGCCAGCGCGCAGAGCGCCGGATCTGGTCTCGGAGCTGCGGGCGGCGGAGGTCTGGATCTCAGGCGACGGATCTGGTCGGGGGGACAGCGCGAGCTGCACGCGGCCGACGCGAGGCGGTGAAGACGGCAGCGGCGTCGACCAGATCTGGTTGATCGGGGTCGGGGGCTCTCGAGCTACAGGCGAACGCGACGAAGTGGCGGTGGCTGGATCAGAGGCTGCGGCGTCAGGGTTTGAGGCGGCGACGGAGACGGCGGCGGTTCGAGGTGGCGATGGACGTAGCGGCCGCTTGACGGCGGGGTTAGATCTGGAGCTCTCGGGCGGTGAGGGCTAGATCTGAAGTCCGCAGGTGGTGGTGGCGGCGACCGGGTCCGGGCGATCGGGCGGCGGATCTGAAGCTGCGGCGACGACGGTTCGCGGCGTGAGGCCGGCGGCACAACGAAGATGACGGCGGCGTCCGGGCGCGGCGTCGACGGTTCGGCGAGGCGACGATCGTGGCGGCCGCTCGAGGCAGGGGATGGGGGCGGCCGGACGGCGGTGGACTCAACGGAGCTCAGGACCGGGACCGCGACCGGCGACCACTTCCCTTCCATCTTCCTTCGTTTCTCTTTCTTTTTTCTTTCGTTTCTTCTTTTTTTTTCCCTTTGTGGGTTTCCCTTGTTTTTTTTTTTTTTGCTTTCTTTCTTTCTTTCTTTTTTTTCTTTTTTTGTTGTCAAACCCCCCAGGTCCCCTCTTCTTCCCTTTCTTTTTTTCAAGCCCCTTCAGCTTTTATAAACAAAATTCATCCACCAATTATCCAAAAGATATAAAACAATAATTATACCGAAAAGATAAAAAAAAAGAAATGATTGGCCGTTGCCGGTTTTATTGAAATTTGACTTTTAATCCATAAATTAATTTACATACCAATTGTTTTATTAACCGGATCGATAGGGGTGCTGAATTTGACTTTTGATTTTATTCCATCGGGTAAAGCCTGATTAGCGAAAAGTTTTTAATTACGGGTACTGAAATTGACTTTTGGACGAATCGAGGCCCTTCATCAATTCTCCTGAATTGCGTAATTGATTCGAGAAGCAGTTGAGTTCCTGCACGACTAGGCTGTAATCCAATGAGCATTTGTGGTGTGTAATTAAACTTTTGATTTGGACTGACCGAGACGGTTGAATTTAATTGTGCTTTGTTTGAGCGTAAACCGATATATGTGGACCAAATGCAAGCAATACGGCCCGGACAAAATGTGGTGTCGACAGTTGCCCCTCTTTGTCCAATCTTTCAGCTGAGAAAAGGTTGGACAAAGATAAAGAGGATACCACATTTGGCCTTTAGGAGTGAGAGCGATAGTTTTTGAATTGTTTTTTTTATTTTTTTTTTTTGTCAAATTATGTAACAAAGAGTTGGTAGAGTTTTTTCTTTACGATTGCGGTGAAATGCCGTTGCTGGGTTAGACTTTCCCCTACCCGGGTGAAAGAATGAGATGGATAGGACCTTTCCCCTATCCTGGTTGAAAAAAATAAAAAAAAGCTGGGTAGACTTTCCCCTACCCTGGGTGAAAAAATAAAAGCTGGGTAGACTTTTCCCTCTCCTGGGTGAAAATGTTATGAAAGCTGGATAGACTTTCCCCTACTGGGTAATTGAAGACTTTCCCCTATGCTGGCGTGAAAAAATAAAAAGCTGGATAGACTTTCCCCCTTACCTTGGGTGAAAATATATGAAAACTGGGTAGACTTTTCTTCCTACCCTGGGGTGAATTGGATAGGACTTTCCCCTATCCTGGGTGAAAAAAAATGAAAGCTGGGTAGACTTTCCCCTATCCTGGGTGAAAAATAAAACTAGATAGACTTTTCCCCTACCCTGGGTGAAAAGATAAAAGCTGGATAGACTTTCCCCTACCCTGGGCTGAAAAGATAAAACTAGAGGGACTTCCCCTACCCTGGGTGCAAAAAGATAAAACTGGGATAGACTTTCTCCCTATCCTGGGTGAAGAAAAATGAAAGCTGGCGTAAGACTTTCCCCTACCCTGGGTTGAAAATATAAAAGCTGGTAGACTTTCCCCTTACCCTGAGTTGAAAAAAATGAAAGCTTGGGTAGACTTTTCCCTACCCTGGGTTGAAAAAAAAAATAAAACTTGGATTTAGACTTTTCCCCTTATCCTGGTGAAGAGAAAATGAAAAGCTGGGTAAGACTTTTCCCCTTACCCTGGGTGAAAGATAAAAGCGGGTAGACTTTCCCCTACCCTGGCGTGAAAAAAAATAAAAACTAGATAGACTTTTCCCCTACCCTGTGAAAAAATAAAAGCTGGGTTAGGATTTCCCCTACCCTGGGTGAAAAAAAAACTGGATAAGACTTCCCCATCCTGTGTAAGAAAATGAAAGCTTGGGTAGACTTTCCCCTACCCTGGGTGAAAAGATAAAAAGCTGGGTTAGACTTTCCCCTACCCCTTGGGTTGAAAATGATAAAAGCTGGGTAGACTTTCCCCTACCCTGGGTGAAAAAAATGAAAGATGGGTAGACTTTTCCCTACCCTGGGTGAAAAAAATAAAACTGGATAGACTTTCCCCTATCCTGGGTGAAAAATGTATGTGCGGATCTTCGCATCCGTGGACGAAATTGATTGGTAATTAATGGCCGTCAAAAGTTTGAAAAAAAAGATGTCTGTCATATGTCAAGAATGTTGTGTAAGACGTGATGTGTGCAATTCTGGGATTGAGCAAAGGCAAAGGGGATCCCTTGCACTTCGGAGAATCGTTGTTTAAAAATGCTGACATTTTGTCAAGAACTTTGTATATAATTCGATGATGTGGAGTTGTCGTTTGTATGAAAGTGAAAAATTCGTCAATGTTGAAGAGAAGTTGTGCATTCGAAGTGGAGTGATCGTAAGGAATTCGAAAGTGAGTAGGTGATCGTGAATATACAAGAAGTCTGCTGTGCGTCAAGTGTTGCATGGTGCATGAATAAGAGCAAATATGTGGTTTATTTGAAGAATGCATGCATAATGGCTACTCCTTTCGATGAGTTTTTGGACATCCATCGTGTTTATTCCGTGCCGCTGCATCACGTTTATCGCCTTCATGGAGTTTCTGATTTTCTTTTCTCCAGGAAGAGGTCAGGATCCGCTCAATTGCGGATTGGGACAAATATTGTTTCCGAATTTCAAATCCTCAGTAAATAATGCTCAGATAGCTATTAACCAGAAATTGCCCCCATTCAAATGTTTCTTCAGAAGAAGTTTCGCACGAATTTATCATCAAGTATGACTCTGCGTTTCTTCTTCCAATCATTTTGTGACAGAAAAACTTTGCCCCAGTTTTGATTGTAGAACTGTTGTTTCAAAATTTTCGTCAGAAAATTTACCCCAGCTGAAGGTCCGTAGTTCGATCATGTAGAATATTGTTCTCAAATTTTTTTCAAGAAAATTTGCCCCAGTTTGGGTGCTTTAGATACCGCTTCAGATGGTCCCATCGGAAAAATCTGTCAGGAATCTGACCTTTCAGAAATTTCAATTGTTGCCGGAAAATTTGCTCTGGTTTGAACTTGTTGATTGGACTTCAAATTTCATTGGAGGCTTTTCTCACAGTTCGATCTTACGAGCAAGTGCTTCAAATTTTCGTCAGAAAAATTCTGCCCCAGTTCAATTCCTTAGGAAATGCGTCTCGTACACCTCGCCGAAAGATACTTTCCAAGTATGTGTCACTTGCATTAGCGTGCTTCTCTCTTGTCATTAGTTGTTGAATTGTGCATTCTTGATTCCTCTATTGTGAGATCTATGTTCAGTCTTTTGCTTGGTCAGAGTATTTGTTTTCTGTACCAGTTAGCTTTCGTCCTTTTGTATGAGGAAAATTCTCGATCTGAACCTCTACAATTGGAAGTTTGTACTTTAAAACAAAGCATTTTTTCAAAATAATTAAAATTACCGCTTTTTTTGGGTTTGAGTTTAAGTCAGTTTTTTTGAAAGGTGGAGTTATAGAAAAAAAAGATATTTGTAGAATGCTGATACTTATTGACTTTTGTATTGTGGAGTTATATAGTTCTGCAGAGTATAACGTCTTTGGAAATGCATGTTCTTGGTTTTGAATGATAAGAAAGAATTTCAACTTAGCCCTATCTAATTTTGCTTAGGCCGCCCTTTCGGTTTCAACCTAGCGGCTCTTCCTGAATGTCCCCGTAGGTATGTTGCGTAAGTCTGATGACGATTCATAAGTTTTCTTTGTTTGTTGTTTACTTTCTTTTGCAAATCATGAACTCCTCTTGTAAGATGCTTAGAATATTGCTTGATGTAATTGAGCACCCGGATAGGTCTCGATCTTTGGATTCTGATATTGTCGAATTTCTCACAGTTATTGATTTGACTGGATAACATATCTTGCACCATTTTCTTTCCAGTACAGTTGAGTGTAGTTAGTGAGATACCCGTCTTCTCAACGCACCTTGGCTCATTCGACGGAAAAGTTTTGTGTGGCAGCATTGAAATACAAGATGATTATTTCTGTGATTACTTCTCCTTTCCTTTCTTTTCTTTTTCTTTTTCTCTTTTTTTTTTTATAGAATAGAGAGATAGATATAATAATATCACCTATGAGTTGATCCTGGCACATGACGCAGCAGGGTTTTAGGATGTTTTTACCATGTTGAGACGCATGAAAGGCATCACATTGTGGCCCGTTTTGCCGATATTCTAGACGCATGAAGGCACCTAGAAGGCTATTTTCTTCGTTATCTAGGCGCATGAAGGCACCATAGGAAGCTTATTTACCTTTTACAATTTTCTTTTCCTCTTTTTTTCTCTTTTTTTTTTCCTTTTTTTTTTCTCTCTCCCCTTTTTTCTGAAGAAGAAGAATCGCGACTGGTATTATATAATCTCGTATAATTTGCTACCCAC
>MJHO01000389.1:0-25907 GCA_002076135.1 Xerophyta viscosa | reverse complement strand
AACATCAAAGCTTGAACCTGTTGTACAAGATCTTCGTTCTGCTGTACTAACAATTAGATTTATTCTTTCAGGGTCGGGACGGGGGGACCTGATTTGTATGTCTTCGTCGCTGCTCATTATTTGTATATTGCCTCGAAGGTAGTTGGTTGCATAAGAGAATACTTTTGTCACTAACTCACCGAAAAAAGTGCCAAAAAATGCGAAGCAAGCAGATGGACATGGAGATGAATTTGATACTGAAAGAATGTCGAGAGTGCTATGCAAAAGGTGATGGTAATGTCCACGCAGAAAAAAGTCATGGACGTTGAATAATATGTATATGTGTGTGCAAAAGAGATGGCATGTGCTATATACATGTGTAGCGAAAAAAATGTGTTGTAAATGACACAGTTAGAAAATATCATTATAATGAATCTGAATGTAATTACGAGTTGTCGGAAAACGTGCGTGATCGTCAAGAAGAATATGTAAAATTATCATTGGGAAGTCAAAAGAAATTGTCAAGAAGAACTAATTTTGTACTTTAGTGTAGGAACGAAAAATTATATACAGAATTGGTGTTTGATGGCAGGAATATGCGTCGTGAGAGCTAACAAAGGAAACTCACGAACGCGAAGGAAATGTTTGATTTGATCATTTAATAAATTTTATTGTCCATAGAAGGTATGAAATAGTTCAAACTTAAGAAGTTGCAAGACTACAAATTTTATTTGAAGCTATATTACAAAAGGACAAAGTGGTGTGGTGAAATAGTTACATACCGGTGGGAGTATAAAGATGGACGTCTGTATTGGTTAGGGTTACGGACTACCTGCGCACATTGTACGCAAGCTCCGGTTATCCCGACGAATAGGATGGAAATATGCTCTGGGATCACTATACGCACTATATGCAAGGCATGATACAGAAAGTAATAAAAAATATGTCTAATAAAAAAAATATGTCAGACGCAATCGCAAAGTTATTTTAAAATTCTGTCCTTTATATGCGGTTAGGGATGTTATGGATCTTATTCGCTGGGCTTACGGAACTAACCCGTGCACATTGTACACGAGCTCCGATTATCCCAGTGGCTTATCTAACAGCCTGTCATTGCTGGGGTTTCTCTCGACGACCAATGTATATAGTACATCAGCTCGGAGTACTAACCCAGATAACATCTTGGCTGGGGTAAGGGGGCCGGGCATTACGGACTTACCTACGCACATTGTGCGCAGACTCCGATTATCCTGGTAAATAGATAGGCATGTGCCCTGGGTCAAAATATACAATGCAAGGTACATAAATTAAATACATATACAAAAACAAATCATAAAAATAAAAATAAAAAATAAATAAATAAATAAATAAACGGTATATTTCATGTGTAAAATATTAAACCAAAAGTATTTTAATCACTTAAAACGAGCCTGACGGGTCCCAAACGGAGTCGCCATTCTGTTGACGGACCTTCCTCCGGAGGGGGAAGAGTTGGAGTCGCCACCTTTAGGATATTTTTAAATTTGAAAATCTAGGGGAAACCGGATAAGCACATTAGAGATCAAAGCTCGTTTCGTCGTTTACGTGTGGGGAAGACGGAAACACCCCCACAGCGCCCCATCGAAAGAGGTACTTTAATAAGTGATTAAAAATAATTTTGGGATTAATATTTTAAACACGATATTTATTACTTAATAAATGAATATTTTAATTATCTATTTAAATAAAATGATATTTTTGTTGTGAATTAGAAAAGAAGTATACATCTTATTTTTTCTTAATTCATAATTGAATTATTAAGTATACACCTATAACTCATTTTTATTAAATGTGCAAAATATAGTATGAAATTATTGACTTATAAATGGTATTAATACAAAAATAAATAATTAGGAAGTATACACCTCCGAATATATGCTCGGGTTACAAGTATACACCTATAACCCATCAAAATTGATTAAAAATTGATTTAAAACGAAATTAAAACAATTTGGGCCCTATATGGGCCGGATTTAGCTTGGGCCGGACCAAAATGGTCCGGACGCGAGCTAGGTTAGCTCGCGCGCGCGCTCGAGCGTGGGCTCGGCCGCGAGCCCATGACCGAGCGGCCCGCGCGAGTCCAAAGCCTTAACGGGTACGTTAGCGGGTTTTGGGTCGTGGAAGTGGGCTTAAATCCGACCCACGAGTTCATCTCCTTCGCCCGTTTTTCTGCAACTCGTTTTTTTGTTTTTTTTTATAACGCCGCCGCCGCCGTCCGGCCATCCGTCCGTCCGCCACCGACGACCGTGACGGGGTCACTCTAGGGATTTTCAACCATCCCCGACTTATCGGAGACGTCAAAAATAGCGTTAGAGGCTTCTTTTTACATGTTTTCGGACATGCAAAGTGCCGGCCGGTTTCAGCGACCGTTGTGTTTTGGGACTGTGATAGGTGTTCTTAAGAGTCTTGATCGTTATAAGTTCGATGGCGGTGTCCAAATTTCGTTTCGACGTTCGTACACGGAGATATAAGTGGGTGCAAGTTTATGTATTTTTTTTGTTTCAAGCTCCGGCGGCCGTGGCTCGCCGCCGGCGTGGCCACGGCGCCGTCTCGTGATCTAGTGAGTTTGAATATGAGAATTAGAGATGTTTGAGAGGGTTACCTCGAGTCGCTTGGTGTGTTTGATTGCTTGATGACGGCGTCGAAAGCAAGGTCTCTTTGGCGCCGGCGAAGTCGAAAGCGACGAATGGGCAAGCGAAGCGTTTCGTCGGAGTGGACCTGGAGGAACCGGCCGGAGCAACCACTGCCGCACTCTCTCTCTCCCTCTCTCCTTTTTCTTCTTCTTTCTTTGTTTTTTTCTTCTCTGGTTTCTCTTTGTTTTTTACTTTCTTTCCTTCTTCTTTTTTCTTTTTTTTTTTTTTTTGTTTTTTCTCCAGCAGCCCTCTCTCCTGCGTCCCCTCTTCTTCTTTTTTTTTTTTTTTTCTTTCTTTTTTCTTTAGCCTCTCCTCCTGCAGCACCCCTCTTCTTCCTCCCCTCCTCCTTTTTTATTAAGCCCCCCTTCACTTTTATAAACAAAATTCATCCCACCAATTATCCAAAAGATAATTAAAAAAGATAATTATCCAAAAGATAAAAAAAAAAGAAATGATGGCAGTGCTGTTTTTGAAAATTTGACTTTTAATCCATAATAATTACATACCAATTTTGTTTATTAACCGGTCGATAGGGGTGCTAAATTTGACTTTGATTTGATCCATCAGGTAAAGCCTGATAGCGAAAAGTTTAATTACGGGTATTGAAATTGACTTTTGGACGAAACGAGGCTCTTCATCAATTCACTTGAATTTTACTTAGTCGATTCGAGAAATAGTTGAGTTCCAGCACGACTAGACTGTAATATGAACATGTGGCGTGTAATTGAGCTTGATTGGACGGACCGAGCACGGTTGAATTTAATTGTACTTTGTGAGCGTAATCGATATATGTGGACCAAATGCAGGCTTACGGTACGGACAAAATGTGGTGTCGACAGATCCTAATGTATCAATCTTCTCCATTGATACAAGAAAATCCATAGCAACCTAGGGTCCGAAACGTCAAAACATTTTTACGAAAAACTTTCGACACAAATTCATAAATTCCGGATCAACTTGTATTTTTACGAACATTTGGGAAGTGCCACATACCTTAGATATGTCCACTAAACCCAATTAAAAACCCAAAACTTAAATAAAAACTCATATAAATCGGTTTTGAAATTCACATTCCAGAGGCTTTTATTGGTCGACTGGTCCACATTATCGGTCGACCGATAGTTCTTGCGAACCTGCGGTAAAGGAAATTTAAATTATCGGTCGACCGCAGAAAATATCGGTCGACCAAAAACATCAGAAACTGCAGAAACAGATTTGCATTGGCTCACTTCTCGCGGTCTTGAATTCCGTATTCCCGCTGGACTGTGAGAGACCACCGTGCGCCCTCGTATATCTACTTTAGATACATGCGCACGTGCTCTCACTCGTCCAAAATACATACGAGACGACGAGTCGTGGCCTAAATTCATTTTACCCGAAAATACGGAAAAATGAGAACTCAAATGTTCATTTTCATCCAAACCATTCAAACATCAAATTTCTTGATTAAAAGTGTCTTTCACTTTACAAATACACATGCTAGTAGCAAAAGGAACGAGTATGGAAATCAAATACACTTTGGTATGAAGTCCTCATTTTCATTTATAAACCATTGTTTATACAAACGTAATCTTTTAAAGCCTAAACTCGAACATTCCTCGAGTTTACCCTTTAAAAGCATCCCAAAATACGAAAGTACACTAGTGTAGGTTAATGCTTCCATTTACATCATAACATAAACTATACACATGTGGGGCTAATATAAACACTAGGTGAAACTACACCTTAGCCCATCCCAAAAGTATACCTTCTACGTATACCCAAAAGTCCTCACAGCTATCCGCCTACGCGAGCTTTTTCCCTTCGCGCACGGATCTGAAAAGAAGGCAACAAGAGCAGTGAGTCAAAAAGACTCAGCGAGCGGCGCATCGGCGTCCTCCTCGGGAGCACCCATGCGGCACCACAACACAACATCAAAAACAAAGCACATACAATAGATGCAAGTCATCAAATCACATACGCATCCAAGGGCTTCTTGCAATTTCATTGCAGGTACCACCCAACTAACAAATTATGCATAGCTTTATTAGTTATGTCAGCGTGTTTCACTAACCCAAATCAAGGTCAGTCCTCTCATATTTTCGTTCTGGTTTTAGAGCGGACCCACTCTTAGCGACTGACTCCCGGTGATTGAGGTAACCTAAACCCATCCTCACAACCCAAATAGTCCTCTCCAATGTGGGCTCTATCCGCCACGCTACCAAGGGTCCTGATACGCGCCGGCCGGCATTCCACGCGGGACTACAGAAACCGCTACGGTGGATGCGACCCCACAGCGCAAAATGGGGCTACTCGGACTCTTTACGCGTTATGCAAAACCGAGCTCGCACTCGCAGCCGCCACCCGGCCAATGAGCACTCCAAACCGCGTTCAACGACGTCCCTAGAGGCATCATTCATTAATGTGCTTATGTTCTAATTTGGGTCAATCGTCTCCTAGCTCCCCGAGCCCTAGGCCCTCCCGGTGTCCTTTCAACGTTCTAGGCTTATACGTAACCCGTGTTCGAACACCCAATTTCGAAACATCACCAAGGCCCCATAGGCAAAGCACACCAAGTCTTACGAGTGTCACCAAGGTAATTACCCCACTCGATTTACAAACTCAAGGCATTACCAAGGTATCCGCTTGGATTAAGCCTAGGTCACACATGTCGATGTCTATAGAGTCCTTTGCTCTACATTCGCACATAAACGGTTATTGTCACACTACATTTAGCATAACATCAACATCACATAGTAACAACCACACCAATGTTCATAACATTGGCTACATTATTTTATACTTGTTCATGAAGTATCATTAGCATGATTAGCATATCATTCAATCACATGGAGCATCATTATTAACATATAAACATGATTCTCATAACCATAATCATCCAACTAGGGTTTATAACCTGGATTATAGGGCAATGATTTAGCATAACGTGACAAAGTTAAGCACCATAGTTTACACCACAAACATCCTAGCACACTAGCATACCACATACACACTCGTAGCAAACCGCTCGACCCTTGAATTTAAAAGCAATCCGCAAGCCCTCACCGTGTCGCTCCACCGAAACGCAAAGGAAAAATAACGTCTTACGCGTAGAGGGAGAAATCGGGAGAGTGAGAAAATCAAGTTTATTTCAAGAAAACAAAGGAAAGGAGATAGACCTAAGGGGCTTACCTAGGGCTCTTCACAGCACAGCTCGCAGTAGAAAGGAAAGAAAGACCCCAAAACAACACAAATAATAAGTCCTCACCTACTCTACCTAACCCGATCGGTCGACCGAAATAGGAATCGGTCGACCGATAACCCTGAAATCAGTAAAAACAGAAAAGATTTCAGCAATCGGTCAACTCGACTCGAAACGCGCCCTCGCGCCGACGGGTCCCCTACTAGGCCAGCCCGTCCTAGACGCCGTCACACAAGCAAAAATGCTACGCACGCGAAATCTAAGGTCGCACGCCGAAATTCGCATACATACCCAAGCATGCACAAAAACTCAAAAACCAAACAAAAACGAATGCGGACCTCACACCCGCGCGCGCCCGACCTGACTTATACCCGTTCACTCGCGCACTTTCGGTCGACCGGTAATAGGTTTCGGTCGACCGAAACCTCTCTGCACAGCACAAACAGAAATTAAACTCTACGGGAAACAAAACCTCGCGTACCGACACACGCACACACGTGTCTAGAAGTCTCTAACCGAGAACTTCCACCCGACACGCAACCAAGCATGCATCAAACAAAACAAAAACAAAGAAACGAAAATCTCGGACCTCACAGTAGTAATGAGATCACTACCATCATATGAGACAGTAAGCTGTGTATTAGTCTTTACGGTGCCTTTGAGTCCCTACTCAATGCACCTATGACTAATAATATTTTGGACTTAGGTTTATAAGATATTAGGTCTCATTATCATGATTTACTATCATGATCTTATAGCTATTTTCCTTGTCCACGGGGTTTATCACATGCATTCATAAACACACACAATAATATGACGATGCGATAAATAGAAATAACCATAATTAAACAAATAAATAAACAAAATATATTTATAATAAAGTGTGTGTTTGTCAATATATCAAATATAATTGGCTTTTAGGGCATCAACTCTTTCAATTACTACATGCATACATATAGTAGTTGTAATTAAATCATTTCGTGCATAAAATGATAAATCCCAAATTTTGAGATATAAGCTATTTAATTGAGAGCACCCTTTTCGGAGAGTCGTTGTGGGAGTGTTCCATCTTTCCCACAGTAACCGACAACGAACCCAAGAATCTCAACGTGCCTAGCCTATATGTTATCTGGGTAGTACCAAGACTGACATACTATGAGTGTTAGTATCTTGTAGAACCCCGGCAATGACGGGCTATTAGAAACCAATCCTTTTAAGATACTCAATAGTTGCATACCCTCATTTCGGACACATAAAAGAAAGTCTAATTTTTTTTTCTCTTTTTCAAAGCAAACGAAAATAAACTTCTTTTCAAACCTTTTCATTCTCTTTTCATTAAAAATTTTTTGTTTCAAAAAACTCTTTTCTTCTCATAAAAAAAATCATTTTCAAACAAAAATATTTTCAAAAGAAAATTCATTTTACAAAAACCTTTGTCTTTTCTTTTAAAATCACTCTCAAAACAAAACAAAATCTTTTTTATTTTTTTTTCTTCACAACAATATTTTTTAAATTCTATTAAAAAATTAAAAAAAATTCTTTCTTCTCTTTTCACAAAATCTTCATAAACAAAAAAAAAAAAAAAAAAAAAAAAACTTTTTTGAAAAATTCAGACAATCAACATTCTTTAGAAAATTGGATTTCTGCATATCATTGACACACAATTTCTCTACGATAGAACGGTCAAGACGACTATCACAAAAAGAAGTCCTTATCTACTCTGATATCGAAGTCAAGCAACAATGGCAGACATTGAAGTGAATGAGTAGTTGAGAAAGGAAAACGGAGAACTTCGCAAACAACTCAATGACATGGGTAAACAACTAGACTTTTTTACTACAATGATGACTCAACTGGTTGATCAAAATATTAATGGTACAAAAACTCAGCAAATAAGAGATCCGAGTTCATCGTCCATGTAACCTCAGGAACGACAATCTGCACAGCAGATACCATATGATTCTTATGGCCTACCTCAACAACCAGAACAGGCCCATTACACTTTGCCACAATTTGTTCCACTGATTCGGAAGGTACAACCCTCTAATCCAGTGACAATGACAATTCCTACCAATTCAGTTGAACAACAGGAATTCATCCCTCTTGAAAAGCAGCAAATTGAAGATAAGGTCGAAACCATCATGAATCGTTTAAATACCCTAGAATACGCCAGAGGAACAATAGATCCTGCTCAGTTTCGCATCATCACTGATTTGGAGATTCCAAAATATTTCAAAGTCCCGGATTTTGAGAAGTATGATTAAACTGATGACCCCCAAGTGCATATCTCAATGTACTATAGCAAGATAGGGGCATATCTTAGAAACGAGAAGATGATGATCTACTACTTTTAGGAGAGTCTTAAAGGACCAGCAATCCGTTGGTACCTGAATTTAAACAAGAATGAAATTAAAATCTGGAAAGATTTGACGAACGCATTCCTCAACCACTATTAGCACAACAAAGACTTGGCACCTGATAAATCTTCACTAAAACTTTTGACTCCCAAAAGGAATAAAAAATTTTGTGCTTTCGCTCAAAGATAGAGAAATCTCGCTGCTCAAATTATCCCTCTTATGATTAAGAAAGAATTGATTGACGAATTTATAACCTTAAGCTGTATGAACGCTAGGATTAAATATGTTTGTGCTATATCATCTACTTTTGCTCAACTAGTCACTGCGGGACTGAGAATTGAACTAGCACATGATAATGTCTTCAAAACATCTGAGGAACAAGTAAAGATAAAAAAGAAAGACAAAGAAGTGAACAATGTTGGGGCCAGCTGATGCTGATGGATTTATCCTCACCAGGATTGGGATGACGCACGCTTCGTAGATCTTCTCCGGTCGGACGGGGTTACGGAGAGGAATCCGTATAGACCAGATAGAGGAACGGTCTCAGTTAAGTAAAGTGATTATCAACGCTCTGTTTTAACGTGGAAAACCCTCAATGGAGGGTAGAAAAACCACGGGGAGGAACGGAGTCCTCAAATGTTTACTATGTATGATTTTTGAATACAAGTATTGCACTGAGTATCTACTGTATATCCCTCTCTCTCCCTTTTTTTCTGTCCCTTTCTTAGGGTTACAAGTGGGGGTTTTATACAGAGATTAAGGAGTATTATGGTAGTTAATTACCCGAATTACTGTAGCATTACACGTGTCTTTATCCAGGGGTGTTAGGGTCATCACGCTTCACGGGCTAGCAGCACGGCGTGCTATCCGTTTGTAGCACGACGTCTTACTTGTCGGCGTCGCAGTCCGTGGTCTGTCAGCCGGGCATGTTGTAGCTTCTCTAACGGGGTACGTCTCGTTCCCTTAACGGAGAACACTTCGTGGCTCCCGCGCCTTCTACGGAGAACACTTCATTCGGTTCCATGTTTGGACCGTATCATCAGCAATTTCAAACAATCATTATATCGAATTCCTGCACAATATCAAATGCATTATTCATAGCATAACCAGCAGAATCAACAACCAGGGCATCAATACCAACAAGTCAATCAGACATATCGAGTTCAGCAACAGCAAACCGCAACTCAACAATAAATCCAGCGACCTCGTCCGCAGCAACCCTCGCATGTTTCTCAAGCAGAAATATTTAAACACTTAACAAAAGAAGGCATACTGAAGCCCGTCCTAGGTCGACAATTCACGCCTCCATTTTCTAAGTGGTAAGCAACGATTGTATCACAAACAAAACAGCAACAACTATGGTATTTCTTCTATTTTCTTTTTTCATACTCCATCGCATCCATTGTCCTAAAATACACATGTAACAAATAAGTCTTACTTTCATGAAAATAATAGAATTCCTACAAATAAACATATTTGCTTAAAATATAGTCTTTAAGATAACTCATAAGAACAACAAATACTTATTAATATGGTTGCAAATTTAATTCTGAAAAATTTGGAGGACAAACATATGCCAGGAACATATATCAAACTTGTATAAATGGTTGATATTTGGCCCGATAGAAATCTTAACCAATATGAAAATACAGATCTTGAAAAATTTGGAGGACATACATATGCCAGGGACATAATAGAGCTGCATACATCATATATTTACAAGAAAATGAATAATCTAATCTCTTCAAATACAGTTCTGAAGAAATTTTAGAGATCGAGCAAGAAAAATAAGCTAAAAACATTTCAAAGCTCATAAAGATGCTTTTTTGGCTTTCAATTCCACAAATCTAATGTAAAATATCATAATTTTTCTACCAATTTCACAGATCTAGTGAGAAATAGGGTATAAGCTTACCTTATGAGAAAGTCGGCACGAGATCGGAGAGGGAAGTACAAGAGGACGACTACACGCGGTGTCAAGACCACTGTCACTGTCCACAATGGGCGCGCCAGGCTGCACGAGGGGGCAGGAGAGGCACACAGGCGAGAGAAAGCTAGATCGGAGGAATGGACTGAGGAGGACTAGAGGTCGAGAGTCGCACGGGCTAGAAACGCTTGCGCAAGGCTGAGAGAGTACGAGAGGTAATGGAGATGCTCGTGAGGGTGAAGGGGTGTGGAGGTGAGATGAAGATCGCAAGCAGAGACAGCTCGTGGGGGGAGGGGATTGAACTGCAGCGAGGTGGTTGGACTGCAAATGGAAATGCAACATGGGGGTTGGATTTCCAACTACGGTCTCTAACCCCGCAGATGGAAGTGCAGCGTTTTTAGAATCAATTCAAGGTGGGCCCCACCAACTACTTCAAACAAAACACATGAATAAAAAATCCAGATTTCATTCGGTTCCATGTTTGGACCGTATCATCTGCCCCCCGACAGATGGGAGGCCTTATCGGCCCATCTGTCGGAACGCATTTCTTCGGAGTCACGCATGTTGTTTTCTTTAGCCCTCCGTAATGGTTTTCGGTATGGTCTGTCCGAATTTGGACAGCTGTCACACGGTGATTCGCGAGACGAGTTACCGCGTAGAGGACTGTCGTTCTCTACGGTTATAAGTAGGGCCCGCGGTCATTTTCTCGTTTCACCGTGATCAAAAGCTTTTCTCTCCGGAGTGAAAAAATCTTCGACGAAGAGTTTCCCAGTCTCCTCTTTTCCTTGCGTCTCGTGTTCAACGAAGAGCTTTCCAATCTTCTTTTTTCCTCGCATCTCGTTATAGATAAGGTATGTCTTCTCGTAGCTCCACGGGCACGGAGTCTAGTAATAGTCAGGGTTCCTCTGAGAGATCTCACGCTTCAATCCCGTTAACTCCGCGTATCCCTCCTATATTTGGAGGGCCACCCGCGTCTCCGGATATTGCTGGGGACGGGGTAACCCCGGAGGGGGAATTCATCGATCAGGTTGCCGAGCAACTTCGCTCAGGCAGGATGAGCGCCACGTTAAGTGAGCTTGTGGGTAGCGGAGAGGAGAGGGCTGTGCAGGTGGAAGCCTCGAGCAGTCGAGGCAAAGGAGTTAGAGTCCCTCCTGCCGAGTTTAATCCCCGAACTGCTGTTTCTTCCGTAACCGAGGGGTAGTTAGCCCAATGGCGGGAGGAGTACGATATTCCATCGGATTTCGAGGCAAGGGTAGCTCTACCCACGGAGAGGATGACGGATGTCTCTGAGGAGTGGGTGCCCTTTCGTTTGGACATGTTTAAAGCCGGCCTTCGTTTTCCGTTGTTGCCTTTTTATATTCAGCTCTTTACCTTCTACGCCGTTACCCCGTGTCACCTATCTCCGAACTCGTATCGGGATATCCTGGTGTGTTTGTATATTTGCGCTCGTACGAGGACCAGGCCGTCTCTTGAGTTATGGAGGAACTTGTTCACTCTGTTTTTTTCTAAGCAAGGTCCAGGTTTTTATAATACGAAGTATCCAAATCCTGCGAAGAGGAAGACGGAGGGGAAGGGGGTGACGTTCCCAAAGTGGCGCCATGGCTTCTTTTTCGTAAGGAGGAAGCCGGAATGGCGCTTCCCGGATTGTTGGTCTGACCATTTAAGTGAAGCGTTGAAGGAGAAGCCCGAGCTCACTGGCGAGCTGGAGGTGTTGGAAAGCCAATTTTTTACATTTCGTGGTTCGGTATCCGTGGCGGGGAGCGTTCCGGACGACGTCGTGCGAGCAACGAGGCAACTGGCCAACGCGTCGTTCGGTATGCCTCCACTACGATTTGTCTTTTGTAATGTTTCGTTGCTTTTGAGCTCTTCTAATCGTGTTGTTTTTTTTGCAGGACTGATGGAGCCTGCAGAGAAGTCTGGGGTAGAAGCGGCGATTTTGTCGGAGTTGCCCAAGCCCCGTCGCCGTAAAGCAGCCGTAAAGAGGAGTGGTGGAGCCGCTGGTTCTGGGGTGAGGCCTTCCGTGCCCGAGGCCGGACCAGGCCAGGTAGAGGGGACCGGCGGAGCGCTAGTGCCCGTCCCTTCATCTTCTTCACTCCCGGAAGAGCGTTCCTCCAAGGGAGTCTTCTCCTGGAGTTCCTTCTACGGAGAGGCCTCCCGAGTCTTCATCCCAGCCTTCACACGGCAAGAAGAAGAGGAGACGAGCCGAGCCTCGCGAGGAGGAAGACGCTCCCATCTACGTTCCGAACTGAACATACGAGAAGGAGTTCGCATCAGGGAGTGTTCTGAGGCCGCGATCGAGTTCGTGCACAAATGTCTCCCGAAGAAGGACAGATCGCTCCTTCCCGGAACGTCTCTTGACTCTTCGTTGAGAGAAGTCTCGCTGAACACGGCCCATGTAAGTATAGTCCGTAGACATCCTTGTCGTTCTTATCTTGGATGGGTTTGTCGTCTTAAGGAGCCGTTGCCACTGCAGATGATAGGTTCCTTGAGTCAGCTGTTCACCGTCATCAAGGGAAACAAAGGATCCTGGAGAAAGCCGGGACCATACGCTCCGAGATGGCGAAGCTGATCGAGGAGCGAGACGAAGCCGTCCACTCGGCCAAGGAGTGGGAGGAGCTAGCTGCTTCACTCCAGGTGAAAGTTGATGTGGCTAAGAAGAACGAGGAGTGTTACACCAAATTCGCTCGGGAGGAAGCTGCGAGGATGTCTCAGTTGTTGAAGGACAAGGACACTGAGATCGCCGAGCTTCAGGCCTTGGTTGAAGCGAAGAACTTGGAGCTTCAACAGGCGCCCGGGAAGGCGATTGAGGGGTATCGGACTTCGGATGAATTCGCCCTGGAGAAGGGGAGGCATGCCGTGGTCTTTAGCCGCTTCATTTACTTCGAGATGTTGAGGAGACTTCGCCAGCGATTCCCTGAAGAAGGGGAGGAGTTTTTCGATTTCTTGAAGGAGGAGGACGTCGTCCGAAGTGCCGGGTCTAGACGAGACTCAGGCGTTCAGCCGTTCTCAGACGAGGAGGGGGAAGAGGATGACGACGACGACGCCGAAGGCCCTTCAGGGTCCGGAGAGGCCGGTGCCCCTGGAGATCGTTCGTAGTATTTTCTGTTTTCCTTATGTGTTTCTTCCCCTTCATTATGTAGCGAGTAGTTTCCGCATTTCGTTGTAAAAAATGACTCTTCTTTTTGAATGTTACGGACGGTTTTTCGGATGTGGTACGTAGACTCTTTTACTGCTTTCCTTTTCATATAAAGGGAAATCAAGGAACTTTACGGTTTTTCGGGATGTCGCTCCGTTTTCGCCTGGCTGGAGTTGAAGGAGCGGCCTTTCGAGGTCCGATGCTTTTAAGCTGACGGGCCTTTGCGTCCCCCCCAGCCAGTGGTAACGGAGTGCGATACGACACGGGGTGTCGCTCCGTTTTCGCCTGGCTGGAGTTGAAGGAGCGGCCTTTCGAGGTCCGATGCTTTTAAACGGACGGGCCTTTGCGTCCCCCTAACCAATGGTAACGGAGTGCGATACGACGCGGGATGTCGCTCCGTTTTCGCCTGGCTGGAGTTGAATGAGCGGCTTCGAGGTCCGGATGCTTTTTAAGCGGGACGGGCCTTTTGCTCCCCCCAACCAGTGGTAACGGAGTGCGATACGACACGGGATGTCGCTTTATTTTCGCCTGGCTGGAGTTGAAGGAGCGGCCTTTCGAGGTCCGATGCTTTAAGCGGACGGGCCTTTGCGTCCCCCCCAGCAAGTTGAGTGGTAACGGAAGTGCGATACGACACGGGATGTCGTCCGTTTTTGCCTGGCTGGAGTTGAAGAAGAAGCGGCCTTTGTGAATCGTTAGCCATGAAAGTGAAGCTCGGGATCGAGAAGATCGTTTTTTTGATAGCAAAAGAATATGTACAATGTCATTTGATGATAAGCTCGAAGATTTAGTATGCTCCAAGTTCTTGGTATATCGTTTCCTTCCATGTCTGTGCAGGCGCATAAGACTCCTTCCGAGTACCTCGGAGATTCTGTAAGGCCCTTCCCATGTTGGTCCCGAGTTTGGGTGGATTGTTGCTGTACTTTCCTCAGGACCAGTTTGTCCTTTTCGGAATTGATCTCAACCTCAACCCGACTGTTGTAGTAATTGGGACACCCGTTGCTTGCTATGCTTGCGCTCTGATAAGGGCCCTTTCTTCGTCTCTCGTCGAGTTAAGTCGAGCTCGCTTAGAATTGCGCGTTTCGTTGGATTGTATCGTCGTTGTATTCGACTCTGAAGTAGGGTTTTGAGCTCTACGGGTATTAACCGCTTCAGTTTCGTAAGTGAAGGAGAGCGAATGGTGTTTCTCCATTTCGTCGTGCGGGGGTTGATTCGTATGCCCATAGGACTGTTGGGAGTATGTCGGGCCCAGATTCCTCTCGCCGCCCTTAAACGTTTCTTTAGCACCCTTCCAGTATCGTTCGATTCGCGTTCTCTACTTGTCCTTAGCTTTGCGGATGATAAAACGGAGGCGAATCTTTGTTTTGATATGGAGTGTCTGACATAGTTTTTTCATTCTTCCGGGACTTGTTTAAACTTGGCTGCCGTTGTCCGTCACGAGATATTTGGGTATCCCGAAATGGCATATGACCAATTGTTTGAAAAATTTAGAGACCGTTGCCCCGGTGATGGTTGCCAATGGCTCGGCTTCGATCCACTTCGTGAAGTAGTCTATCGCGACGATCATGAATCGCCTTTGTCTTGATGCGGGGGGAGAGGTCCTACGAGGTCCATGCCTCATTGTAGGAACGCCCATGGCGACACAATGTTGGATATTGGCTCTGCTGGGATGTGGCTGATTTTGCCGTGTTCTTGGCATCGGTGGCACGAAAGAACGAACTTCTCAGCATCCGTCATAACAGTGGGCCAGTAATAGCCTTGCCGGAAGACTTTCTGGGCGAGGGTTCGTGCTCCTATATGATTTGAGCACATCCCTTCGTGTATGTCCTAGAGGATGGTCTTGGCCGTCTCCTCGTCTACACATTTGAGGTAGAGGGCCGAGAAGGCGATGCGGTATAGCTGACCGTTTATAAGGATGAAGCGTGCTGCTCTCCTAATGACTGCCTCAGCAAGTTTTTTGTCCGGAGGAAGCTCCTGTTTCTCCAAGTAGTTTTTTATGTCAGAAAACCAACTATTGGAATGGATAGCGGAACATACCTCTACTTCGTCAATTGCCGGGGCATGAAGCTCCTCCCGGAATACGGTGCCTGGTTGTTCGTCAGCCGTTGCGGAGGCCAGCCGGGCCAAGGCGTCCGCCAGGTGGTTCTTGTCTCTAGGGATATGGAGGACTTCGAACTGAAACTCAGCTTCATAAGCAGAGGTTCAACCGGTTGTCGTAGACTCCACGGGAAAAAATGTTGATATTGCATCTGCTCTTTGCATTTTAGCTCTGTATACAGCAGCTATCATCGAAATTCTTATCAAAAGGAAATGAAAGCTCGGTTTTGTCAGGCCCCAAAAGAGGTGACTCGGTTAATGAGTACTAAGATGATAATTTATAAATCCTACGTCAAATAGGACTAAATTCTTTCTACCATCACCATTTTTGTTAATCGGCATCAGGCCCATTTTGGTCCTTTTAATGTCGTTGATGGAGTCGCGATTTAACCAATAGCGAAACGTTATCAGGCCATTAATGGCAACTTAATACAGTGATTCGGTATTCCTTATTTTAAGGATGCAGTTACCTAATTAGAGGCAAAGCATTTAGATTTTAGAGCTACGGATTCACACACACACACACACACACACACACACACACACACACATATATATATATATATATATATATATATATATATATATATATATACTATATATATATATATATATATAACTTAGAATCTAGCCCTAGAAAGGAAGATTTTGTACTCGGCTATCTCGCTGAACCACGTAAATTATGTGTGTTTTGTGATTGCTTTTCATTCATCGTAGTCTGATTTCTAAATCTATTAACATCGAACGATCATTTGGTGCCGTCCGTGGGGAAGAAGACATTGAAACGATGCAAATCCGAGACGTGCAACACAAAACGACTCGTCAAGGAATGGCGTTCTGGCGGGCGATGGTGGAGGAACCCCAGAACCTGGCCAAAGCAACCCGGGGTCGCAACCGCAACCGCGATGATGATCCTTAAGAACGACAAGCCAGTTCTAACGGGCCGCCTGCTGCACGACAGGCACCGGCGCCGCTCACTAAGGAAGATCTCGATCATTTTCGCAGCGAGATCCGAACGATGCTCACTGCAGCCCCAACTAATCAGACTGCACCACAATTGGAGCAACAGGCGGGCAGCAAAAACCGCCGCAATGTATAGGATAGGCTGGGAGCCCGCAGAGACTCGCCTCTTCCACGGCGAAGCCGGAGCATGGAGGCCAAAGCGCTGGAGCACTACCAGAGCAAGGAGCAGGAGGGTCACCTCTCCGGAGTCACGCAGCTGGGAGACAAGAAGCCCCGGTCGCAGCAGCAGGGAATTCGGAAGAAAAAATGCAAATCAATAGACCTTTTGCTAAAGGAGAGAGATCGGTGACTGTTTGCTCCCTACTGATTTATACCGGTTGTTGACGACCTTCCTCCGCAGAGGGAAAAGAAAGTTTTGGAGTCGCCACCTAATTTTTATGGAAAACTAGGAAATCAGATAATGCACATTGAGATTCTGGTGTTCGCTCGTCGGTTACGTGTGGGGAAGACAGTACACCCCCACAGCGCCCCTCGAAAGAGGGTACTCTATAGATGATTACAATAATTTTGAATTTACATTCTAACATATATGTATTATTATTAACTATGTGCATCTTGATTAATTATCCATTCAATATGAACGACAGAGCATAGTATCCACTTCACTCTTTCTATCATATTGGACAGATACATACAAATAGAAAATATTATATTCCCAAGACGATATCCATCTTCTTGTTTCCTTTAACCTTCTCTATTTTTGCATGGGATTTGACTTTTAATAAATATGTTCAAACAAATTAGAAAAGTAATATCCATCACTTTCCTATTTTGTCTTAGATTAAAATTCATCCGACCCTTAATCCTTATAATTGAAAATAAGTCAAATCTCTATTATCTATATACGTATAACTAATTATGATTTACTAATATGCATGCTTTTGACAATATTAAAAATAAAAAAAAAATGCTACGCGAAATTAATTTCAATTTTTGTGTATAGGGCTCAGCGCGTTTCCGTTTTCTCATCATCGCCCGATTATTATTATGAGTGACATTTTTTTTAATATGACTTGAATTATTAGATTTTGGAAGTATCTACCTCCGATTGCGACTTCGGATTGTAAGTGTCCACCTACTATCCATTTATTAAAAATTATGTGTTTATCATATTATTTTAATAGAAAGTGTCCACCTCCGATTGTGAACTCGGGTTGTAAAGTGTCCACCTACTACCCATTTATTTCGTTAAGATTGTGATTTTTCGAGAACCAGTATCCACCGAATCCCCGTATCTTAAAATATCTAATGTAACGTCTTTTATTTGAGAGTGAAGAAATATCCATCTCGTTCCCAATTAATTATTTTTAAATATTTAATTATGTTTTGCTAATCGATTAAGAAGAAATATCGATCTCAACCTTAATCTTATTAGTTAATACAATTCAATATTGAGTAATCATATGTCACATAACATTGAGAAAGAAATAAATTTCATTGCTTTTTCTTGATGCATCCATTAAAATTCTATTTCGGAAAAATATTCATCTCCTCCGAAATTCTAAGTTCATGCCATATACTCATATTTATGATTACTTAAAATGAGATGACTAGTATGTAGAGAAGATAAATAGAATAGGTTTCGAGATATTACCTTTGAATCCGAATGTAAAAGCCGAGTTTGGTGCGGGTGCAATGGGCTTCCGGCTACGGTAATGTCGAAGTCGGTTGGAAAAGAGACGTGTGACGAGCAGTGTGAGGACTGAAAGAATTGGAGGCGATATCGGTGATCTCTCTTTCTCTCTTTGATTTCTTCTATCTCCCTCAAAAAAAATATATATATATATATTATTTTCTACTTCTCACTATCTCTCTCTTTCTTCTCTTCTACCTTTTTTCTTTTTTTTCTCCTCCTATGTTCTCTCCTTCTCCTCCTCTCCTCTTTTTTTTTTCTCTACATTATGTGCTCTTTTTATGCTGCAAACATGAGTAACCTCCTCTATAACTTCATGTAACCCCCCAATTTTAATGTCTTCTCAATTATCTCATTAAATATCTATCACTCTTTGTAACTGTCCAGTTTTTAAATATTTTTGAAACTACCACAAATGTACTCTAAATGATTTAAAATTTTGTGTACTGATTCTTCAGTGAGTCTCAGTTTCAAACAAAATTCGTTTGAACACATTTCGATTTGTAAGCAAAAAGTTATGGCTTTTGGACTAAAACCTTGTCAATATTAGGAGCGAACTAACACGAGCTCAACTTCGTGGGTAAAATTGACTAAGCAATCGTGATTCAATTACTATAAAATTTTGTGGGTTGATGCGGGATCGAGTTAGCTTTCATACCAAATTGGTTGTTCATCATTTGAATGTGTATAACTTGAGTTATTGTGGATTTAGTGCTGATATATCAGTTTTGAAATTTTGAGCCAAATTGATATGATCGAGTCTAATTGAACTTGAGTCGGCTTAATTGGGTTAATTGGATTTAATTGGGCCGATCTAGTAAAGTTGTTTTCAATTACGCTTTGTGGCCACCATTAATGTATTCTTGACCAACTGAAAACGGACAGCCCAGACAAAATGGGGTGTTTACAGTTGCCCCTCTTTGTACAGTCCTTTGAAAAAGAGTTGGATAAAAATAAAAAGATACCACATTTTATCCGGTGATAGGAGTTGATATATAGATAAGATGTGACAGTTTGACCCCTGCTCCGGTTGAGACATGACAGCTTGACCCCTGCCATGGGTTAGATATGACAGCTTGACCCCTGCCCTGGGTTAGACATGACAGCTTGACCCCTGCCCATGGGTTAGATATGACAGATTGACCCCTGCCCTGGGTGAGAACATGACAGATTGACCCCTGCCCTGGGTGAGACATGACAGATTGACCCCTGCCCTGGGTGAGAACATGACAGATTGACCCCCTGCCCTAGGTGAGACATGATAGATTGACCCCTGCCCTGGCTGAGACATGACAGTTTGACTCCTGCCTAGGGTGAGACATGACAGATTGACCTCTGCCCTGGGTGAGACATGACAGATTAACCCCTGCCCAAGGTGAGAGATGACAGATTGACCCCTGCCCTGGATGAGACATGACAGTTTAACCCCTGCCCAAGGTGAGACATGACAGATTGACCCCTGCCCTGGGTGAGACATGACAAATTGACCCCTGCCCTGGGTGAGACATGACAGTTTAACCCCTGCCCAAGGTGAGACATGATAGTTTGACCCCTGCCCAGGGTGAGAATGACAGATTGACCCCTGTCCTGGGTGAGATATGACAGAGATAATCAAAAGGAGTTTCTTTTGAACAAACTCGAGGAGCATCTCGTAATCCAATAAACAAACCCGAGGAGCTTCTCGTGACTTGGAAATTAAGTCTGAAGAACATCTCACGACTTGGAGTGTGTTCGAGAAGAGCCTCTTTCAATAAAAGTGAATCGAGGAGCATCTCGAAATTGTGAGCATGGAGTTGATGAAGTTAACTTTTCCCTACCTTGGGGTGAGCGGGCGAGATGTATTACAAATTCGATGAGGAACTCGTAATCTGGGGAGAAATTTTGAGTAGCATCTCATAATTTGAAACAATATTGGAGCAACCAAAATGAGTCCTTTTTAGCTAAATTGTAAATTCAAGTAGTATCTCAGAGCGATATTGGAGCAACCAACAGGAGCCTCTTTTGGCTAAATTAAAATTTGAGGAGCATCTCGGAGCGATGTTAGAGCAACCAAAAGGAGCCTCTTTTGGCTAAATTAAAATTTGAGGAGCATCACGGAGCGATATTAGAGCAACCAAAATGAGCTTCTTTTGGCTAATGGTAAATTCAACGAGCATTTCGAAATCCGAAGAGACAAGTCCGAGGAGCGTCTCGAGACTCGACGAGTTTGTTGGAAATGATTTGGAGTGGAGTTCGCTTGAAAGATTTTTTTTTTTTTTTATAGAGCCAATGAGCATCTTGAGTCTTTGAGCTGTTGTGGTCAAGAAATTAAGTTGTGAGCCGAGGAGTATCTTGAGTCTTTGAGCCAAGAAAAAGTGCATATCATTTGCTGGAGTGATGCTGAACGAAGAACCTAGATGGATCCGAGGAGCGGCTCGTGACCAAAGAGTCGATGTTATAAACAAAGTCCTGAGCGTTTACTCGTGATTTGCGAAGTGATAGAAGCTGAGGTGTCACCCATCAAGTATAAGTCTTGAAACATATCCAGGGATCAAAGACAATTTTGTGCGTTGATTTTGAGATTATGAAGATTATTACGAATTTAAGATTCTGTGGTTGTGTCGTGAATGCTGAAGATAGAAGAAAGTCGGGAGCACATGCATGATAGAAGTGGACTCTTCATGATGAGTTCATTCTTGTCATCTGTTGAACCTTTTACTGTAGGCTTTCAATGTTTCTGAATCTTTCTTTTTCTTAAAATGTCGACGCTTGCTCATTACGATTGGATCATGTCACTTCAAGTGTCAGATCCTCAACTTATAAAGTGTAGATAGCTACGAAAAATTGCCCCAGTTTAGATGTTTCTTCAAAAAAGTTTCACTAGCCTACTGATTTATACCGGCTGTTGACGACCTTCCTCCGCAGAGGGAAAAGAAAGTTTTGGAGTCGCCACCTAATTTTTATGGAAAACTAGGAAACCGGATAAGGCACATTGAGATTCTGGTGTTCGCTCGTCGGTTACGTGTGGGGAAGACAGTACACCCCCACAGCGTCCCTCGAAAGAGGGTACCACTACAAGAAAAACGGTCTTTAGAGGCCAACCAATTCGTCCTCTAAAGACCATTTTTTGGCCTTTAAAAGCCAGGTGCTATTGGCTTCTGAAAAAATATACATTGAAAGCCAACTCTATTTGGCCTCTAAAATTTTCTGAAGCCAATATAAGATTGGTTGTAAATTATTTTAGAAGCCATCTTTATTGGCTTCAAAAGTTCTTTTTTTTTTAAATCCAACTTATGTCAACCTCTAAAACTATTAGCAGGCAATACTATATAAGCTTTAAAAAAAAAATTAAAAGCCAATTATTTTTATTTCTAAATCTCGAATATATATATATATATATATATATTAGACAAACAAAATACTTATAATACATAAAAAATTCATAATGTATAAAAATTTGAATATACATTGTCAAATTTACAGAATACAAGCTTTGTTGTACAAATTAATTTTACATATTTGTTGTACATTACAAGGAAAGTAAAATAAGCGGTTCACAAAAGAAATTTACTCTATGAAATTAAGTTCAGGTAACTTCGTCAGTCGTCACCATTATCCATTCCCTTCAATGTTGTGAAGGCCTTGTCCAATTTAACAGGCAGCAAAATAGACAAGATATATATAAGTTTATATTATTCTTCAAGGAGATATTTCAATACCAGCATTAAGAACTTTATAATTACCAATGCTTTTTCATAACCACATGTAAACTAAAAGATGCCAACTTCGAAGCAGAGGAAAAGAAACGTCAACTCGAGCATGAATGAAACAATTTGCATAGAACTTATTTTAAGTATAATGCTCAAAACTAACAAAATTTATTACTAAGTCCAAATTTCAAATATACTTGTATTTTTAATAAAATTTCGGCAGAATCTCCCCTATATTTTTTAAAAATCACATCTAATGTTACAATTCTAAACTTCAAATCAATTGCATGGGAGCCACACGCTCCATATAACAAACACACTATTATACAAAAACATAAACATAACACAAAAGGGCTACAAAGGTTCTAAAAACCCCGCCCACAACTAATACATTGGAGCCACACGCTCCATAACAAGCAGAACATTCCAACTGGCTACAAAGGTTCTATTAACCCCGCCCACACCTAATACATGGAAGCCACACGCTCCAACAAGCACACCATTTTAGAAAATCATAAACACATAACACAAAAAGGCTACAGAAGTTCTATTATATTTCTTCAGAGACTAAAAGAAATATAAGTAATGCCTAGTATACAATATAAGCATTTACTTACTTTAGGAACAAAAATTACTATATGCAATTATAACATAATAATAATTGAGAGCTCATCAAAGCATGACCCAGAAGACAAGATTTAGCCTACACAACAAATTTATTATGATCAATTACAAGAAAATCTTGATAAGTTGCATACATTAAAACTACTTAAAAGTGTTCAAATAGCCATAAAGGGACCCTGTACAGCAGGGATCCTCCATGCCATCTCCAGATTTTCCTGCTATAACTGCAAGCGCTAGATTACTTTAAAATATTGAAATCTTTCTACTCATGACAGATATGTTATACTTTATTTTAAGAGAACTTTTCTGCCAATATGGCTCACTTCTCGGTGCATTCAAAAACAGAGAATGCTCTAATATAATAATTAACTTTTTTTTCTATACTCTCGCAAATTTAACTTTCTCTCAAGCAGCCACATATGCTGGTAGTTTGAAATATCACAATTTACCATGTGTACATCATACAGTTTTGTAAAATATCTGATAACAATTGCAAGCTATTCACCTACGGAGGGAAACATACTAAATTAGCATTTACATCAAACACCTTAAATGCATTTCAGAATACTTCAACAAATTTATATGACCAGTAAACGGAGTAAAGATATATTGAGGGACCAAATGAAAATATCCTTACCCTATGGAATGTAACATTTTAAAAAAAATAGTTTGAAGTTAATCTTTTATCATCTAAAAAATTCTTTTCACCTTGATTGTATCTTTTAAATCTGAAATGCTAGATCGACTATTAATTTTTAAAAAAAATCTACAAATGCTGATTTACACAATCGAATAAATAGAGGTTGCTACATGTAAAATTCGAATTTCACTTACCAGTGGAGCAGCGCAAAAGGCCGAAGACGACGTATCGGATCTCAGTGGCGGCGGCAGAAGGAACATCCATGCCACTGATTAGATGAGAGGTATAATACAGGCCTTCCGGCGGCGCAAGCGTCCGGACGGGTCACGACAGGAACCAAAGGAGGCTGAGTTCGAGACCGAGAGATTGAGCGAGAGAGATGGCTCGAGGTCCGCACAATTAATCGGGCCGCGCGATTGCCGGCGGGTGGTGCGAGCGGCCGAGTAGTCACGGAGAGAGAGGGGGCACCGCATAATCGGGAAAATCGAGAAGAGAGAGACGAGGACCAAGAGCTCAGAGAGGGTTCCAGAATCCCCTTTATCTTTATATTTGAGCGCGGCCATCTAAATTTAAGCGGGGCACCTGAAATTTGAATAGGCCATCTGCCTTAATTTCAAATTTGAGCGAGTGAAAGTGAAAGTTCTACAATTACCCACGTCCTATGATATTTCTCTCTCTTATAACACAAATTTAAGCTCTAAATTAAATCATAAAAATAAAAAAAAATGCTAAAAATTATGAAAAAATTACAGTTCACTCAAAACAAAAGAGGGTTATTATAGATATTTTTTTGCGAATTTAGAATATCTTTAGCTAATTTTAAATATTTTTCGTTTTCTCAAATAATGAAGAAAGCATCACAAAAATATACTCGAAAAATATTGAAACTCCACAATGACTCCTAAGTATACCCCAAAACACCTCAGCACAACCCAGAACACCTCATATTTTTTTTGTAAATTTAGAACATATTTAGGCACTTTTTAATGTATTTCGAGAAATTAAATCATAAAAAATCAACAAAAATACAAAAAATTATAAAAATAGTACAGTTTACTATGAAACAAAAGAGGGTTATTATAAATATTTTTTTATTTTTTTATTTTGTTATGTTTTAATTTACTCGAAACACATTAAAAATTACCCAAAAATGTTCTTAAATTTGCATAAACAATTGGGGTGTTCTGGGTTGTGCAGGAATGTTCATGGATGTTCTTAGGAAAGTCGTGGTGGGTTTCAATATATTCGAGTATATTTTATTATGCTTTATTCATTATTTGAGAAAATAAAGATATTTAAAAACTACCTAAAATGTTCTGAAGCCATAAAACCAATATCTATAATAATCCTCTTTTGTTTTGAGTGAACTGTAATTTTTTCGTAACTTTTGGCATTTTCCGTTTGATTTTTTATGATTTGAATTACTCGAACCATATTAAAAATTACCTAAATAAGTTCTAAAATTTGCAGAAAAATGTAGAGAATTCTGGGGTGTTCTGGATTGTGCTGGGATGTTCTTAGGAGTCGTAATGGAATTTCAATATATTTAAAGTATATTTTGTGATACTTCCTCATTATTTGAGAAAACGAAAATATTTAAAAATTATCTAAAATGTTCTAAATTCTCAAAAATATATCTATAATAACTCTCTTTTGTTGCCGAGTGAACTATGATTTTTTAGTAATAATTGGCATTTTTTTTTATTTTTTTATGTCTTAATTTACTCGAAATACATTAAAAATTATCTAAAAATGTTCTAAATTTGTAAAACAATCTGGAGTGTTCTGAGGTGTTCTGGGTTATGTTGGAGTGTTCTTAGGAGTCGTGGTAGAATTTCAAATTTATTTCGAGTATATTTTGTGATGCATCCTTCATTAATTGAGAAAGCAAAAATATTTAAAAAATATTTAAAAATGTTCAAATTTGCAAAATATATCTATAATAACTCTCTTTTATTGCTGAGTGAGTTGTGATTTTTTCGTAATTTTTTGCATTTTCGTTGATTTTTTATGATTTAATTTACTCGAAACACATTAAAAATTAACTAAAGATGTTCTAAATTTGTAGAAAAATCTGGGGTGTTCTGGGATGTTCGGGGTTGTGCTGGTGTATTTTTTAGAGTCGTGGTAGAATTTTAATAAATTTCGAGATATTCACCTTCAATTGGAGCCAAATTAGTCCAGAATGCAGGAATCAATTACAATTAAATTCCAAATCAATTCAAAAAAAAAGCAAGCACTGGAATAATTAATTAAAATATTTTGACTTCAAAAAGTCAGATTATTAGAGACCGACTAAACATCAGCCTCAAAAAGTTAGAAATTTTAAAGCCAAAATTATATTGGCTTCAAAAAGATAGTATGTAAAGGCTAACTAATTAGTTGGCCTTAAAAAATTAGAAATTTTAAAGCCAAAATTATTTTGGCTTCAAAAAATAAAATTATTAGAGGCCAACCAAGTATTCGATCTCAAAAAGTTAGAAAACTTAAAGCCAAAGCTAATTTGGCTTCTAAAAGTTAACCTATTAGAGGCTGATTAAATATTGGCCTTAAAAAATATAATTTTTAAAGCCAACAATATTTTGGCTCTAGAATATTATAAAATCAAATGCCAACAAAATAATTTGGCCTCAAAAAATATATTATTAGCAATTAAGTTAAAATTGGCTTCAAAAAATAAATTTTTTAAGGCCAACTGCAATTTGGCTTTAAAAAGTCATTTTTAGAAGCCAAAAAAAGGTGGCTTTTAAAAAATTGGCTTCTAAAGACCAAATTTTTTGTAGTGTACTCTATAGATGATTACAATAATTTTGGATTTACATTCTAACATATATGTATTATTATTAACTATGTGCATCTTGATTAATTATCCATTCAATATGAACGACAGAGTATAGTATCTACTTCAGTCTTTCCATCATATTGGACAGATACATACAAATAGAAAATATA
>MJHO01000388.1:0-43795 GCA_002076135.1 Xerophyta viscosa | reverse complement strand
CCTGTCTGTTTTGTTTCCCACTCTTGCAAGAGCTTGTCCACCACATCGCCGGCGGGAAGATTACGAAGATTGTTATCAGTGAGGCACATTTGGTAGCAGCCATTAGGACGAAGTGCGGTCCATAGAATTATACCATTCACGGACGGATATGCAAAGCCTTCTCTTAGTACTTCTTCGAGATAAACTGCCTGCATTAAGCATAAAATTCATATTATTCTCGATCTTATGCTACAGTTACTAAATTTTTTTGTAGAAAATTCTCATAAAATCAATATAGTTCAGTTGAAGTATGATCCAAAATGTCTTGAGATGCATTCTAGCATTCCTCTCTTCACTAACGATTTTCGGGAGAAATTTTTGGACCCTTTGTGGGAGTTTAGGATTTTATTTTTTGTTTTTCTTTGAGGGAACGAGTTTTAGCATATTGGTTTGTACGGTTGAAAGACTCGCAAAATTTAGAAAATTTTTAAGAGAAGTTTGGGAGCTTAGACATTTTTGGGTGAATAATCGAAGAAAATAATTTACCTGAGTTTGATGATCGAAGTTACTGCTTATATCGATCTCCGTTAGCCAAATTGGAAGGGGAAGAGTGGATAATTTGTCAAGCACAGCTCTCATCAACGGAATGTTGGGCTTCGAGAAGTGTCCTTCGAGTCCTATCCCTGCCATTGAAGCTCCTCCTTCTGTAAGCTCTTTAAGCCTCTGTATGTAGGAGTCCACGGTAGAGTTCACATCTTCGCACGTTTCAACTACGTTGTAGTCGTTCATAAACACATTCGCTAGAGGATCTAATCTCTGTGCAGTCTCAAAAAAATGCAGGGATGCATTGGGACCCAGCCTCTGCTCGTAGAAGTCGTAGTGCAAAAGCTCGTTGTTCACATCCCAGTGCACGAAGTCACCCCTGTACCTCGACATCAAGCTCTGTATGCGCGAATCAACCGCGGAGCGGAGGTCGTCGCCATTAAGGTTTTTGACCCATGCAGGCGTATACCTGTTAAAATAATATGTTTTTATTTCACATGGTACATGTAGAAATTGTTCATGAATCAGTTCATGCTTTTAGAAGATCGGTTTTTTTTTTTAAACGATACTTAGGGTCTTCCCAGAAGATGTTATGTCCTCTGCAAGTGATTTGGTTGGCATGGACGAACTGGAGCATGTTATCGGCTAGAGTGTAGTTGAGTTTCCCGGGCTGTGGCTCTGTTGCATACCATTTCAGCTCATTTTCAAATACCGCGGCATTGAACCTCTCCGCAAACCAAGCCTATAGATAAAACTTTCAGACACACCACTTTAGGAAACTAACATAAAAACACTTAGGCACCTAGCTAAATCAAGAATGGGGGAATAGAACATTTAAAACCCCTCAGACCTAGGCTGAGTTTCCTAAGATGGTGCTGGCGATTGATGATCCGAAAGGGAAGTCTTTTGTCAGTTGGGTTACTGAAACAGATACCTTGCTCAGTTTGTTCCCCTGTGCATCTGATGCATGCACGACGGCCGTGCGCATCCTTTTCTGCACGGAAATGGAGTGAACTTCAGAAACTGTAATTTTGAAGTTATAAATTCCGGTATTAATATATGGAGAGCAAACCATTTTAATGCTTTTTTGTTGGTGCATAGCCCACTGATCAACTGTGAAAGGCTGTAAGGAGGCACTGGATACTGAGATCTGGATTGAAGAGCTCTCAGCATTCTGCATGCATCTTTGAAAAATTTAGCATTGTTCAAACAGACATTCATTAATTTGTTATGTGAAAATTTGGTTTTATATCAACACCTGGAAGTAGATGATAGAAGTTTGGGAAGGTGAATCCAGAACGAACCCTCCTTTCAGAAAAGACCAGCAATCGTTCTTCGCCGAAACCGTGCCTATGCATCTCAGAGTTGTACCTTCTGTTGCCAATCTTGCTGTAATGATACTTGAGTTTACAGGTGCAGGTCCCTTTATCTTCACCCAACCTTAAAAAAAAAAAAAAAAAAAAAAAGAAAAAAAAAAGAAAGATTAGAAACCAAGGGTATTTGTTATTTTTCTTTCTTTTTTTTCCCATGCATGTCTATAAAATTAGAGTTAATTAGTACATGAGAAACTGTATCTAGTGCTGGGGGTGAGATTGCTCAGAACAAAAGCTGGGTTTAGGACCCCTGTTTCCATCTTTTGATATGCATTTTGAGTGATTGTATCCACATTGTTCTGCTGCAGAACACCTCCGTCGTAGAGAGGACGCTCAGGGTGAGGCTGGCACTGAAAATAGCATATGAAATATATTTATATTTTGAAATTAGACATTAAAAAATCTGAAATTTTATGATTTAACAAAGAACTGCACTTGGATGGCCTTAACAGGCGATTACCTCAGTATAAGCAGAGTAATCATACGACGCCTCCCCTGTAAAACAAACAGATTCAGGAAAACACAGCAAAAAAAGAAAGAGAGTTGAAAATAGCAAAGACCATTAGAATGGGCGACGGCGACGAAGTGCAAGCAGAGAAACCACCAAAACAGAGGACTCATTGCAGCAAACAATGGTTGCTTCGGTCTTCTTTCTAAGATTCGTAAATACTACTCTCCATCGTACGGAAGAAGTAGTCTTGAAGCGTGGACAAATCGAATGTCTGAGGTAACGTGGATTGAATAATGAACTAACTATTGATTACTGTTACTGAGAAAGTGGAGAAGAAAAGGGACTGAAGAAGAGGCTGAGAAGGGAAGCTAATAAGTTCACAAGGAAAACATTGCCTTCTTTTATGATGCACCTGCACGAGGCGTATTCACATGCAAACACACAGTTACATGGCCACCATCGTTTTAGGTCCTATTCCGGTGAGCGATATCAACTCCTGCCGTCAGAATTTATTCTATCCGTAAGGATAAAAATTTTCGATTGGTAGAACAAAAATTGGTACCATTCATGAATTTACCTATTACGACAGTCGTTCGAATGAGGACCGATTTACGGGCAGAAATTTTTTCATGTAATTTCAAAAAAAAAAAAAAAAGATTACAAGAGTTGGTTGGGTTCAATACTGGCCAGTCATCTCTCTCGTATTGAAAAAAGGACGCCAGTTACAGCGTCAGCGTGAGCGTGTGAGGGTTCTTACTACTTCGAGATATTACAAACAATTATTTTAAAATTTTTCAAACAAGTTTTCTGAGATAAAACAAGTGTGAACCACGCCAAAATTCTCTCAATGGTGTCCAAACTTCACTCAAATTCGTTGAATCATTAACTGTCTACTGAACTAACTTTAAAATCACTAAAAACTTAAAATGTACTTAAAAAACTATTTTGGATAATTTCGTCTAGAATATTTAAAAAGTATAGTTTATATTAAAAAAATTATTATCAAAACTTTTCTAAAATATTTATATAATAAAAAAATTATTTATGTTATAAAATTTGTATGATAATTTAAATTCAAAGACCGATTTGTAAAGTGTAGAAGCGGACAGCAAGTTTTCCAAACTATAGAATTTATTTCAATTTAATGCAATTTCGGTGTTCACGGGGAACGCTTGTTATCTCCCGTACTGTAGTGATTTGGAGAATAAGTGCTGCAAGTTCTGCTGTCTTTTTGCCACTGTATTTATGGTAGGGTTTGAGTTGGCCCCATATGGTAGTTCACCAGTTCCTCTCGGGAATGGAAGTAGAATGTTGATTCCGTCAGACCCAGTAATGCCAACCATATGCACTTGGCTAACTGCGTGACCAGCTTTCTACTTTTAAAGTGCTAGAGAGCACATTTTTTAGCCCGTGCCGCATGGCCGTTTAGACGCCTAGTCGGTGGTTCAAAATCTGACCTTCGTAGAATTTTAATTCTACTTGATACAGATCAGTAGGTCCGTCTAGGAAGATCCAAGCACCAGATAGGGTGCATAATTTTTAGTCCGATGCATGAGCACTGCTGGAGCACGTCAATTGAATGCGAAGGTCTGATGATGCAATTGAAATAAACGCCACTTGAGGATTTGCTTGTTATTGCGATCATACAAAGTAAGCCAGTTACGGGCAAGTTTTTTTTTTTTTCGTAAATCTCAAAAATGTGCGCTAGAAAGCACCTATTTATCGTCATAACTGCATTCCGAAAAGTCTCAGATCATTCATAATTTATACGGATACTAATAAGACAATACTCACATGGCGCGATAAAAGAAAAAAAAAAAAAAAAAAAAAAGGGCTATAAATCAACTGCATTTGTCCTCCCTAAATAGAGCTTAATATTTCAACCGTGCCAGTGCACTACATGTTTTTCATCCTATCCATTTTTCTTAATTGCGTATGGTGAGAATGATTATAATTCTTAGTTGCTGTATGATATGAATTGGCGATACCTCTGGAGTTAGAGAAATGGTAAGTGTTGTGTCGAATGGCTTTCTGGTAAATATTTATGGCCTATTTCAATTTGGAAGGGAGTTGGTCGTTCATCTTGGAAAAGAAGTTGCAAATACTCACGTTGGATATGGTTTATCTATCTATCATCACGTAAAAAAACTAAGAATCGACCATAAGTATAGTTTGATCAAAGTTGTAACTTTCGGTATGTCATTTGGTATTTATTTTTACTCTAATAACATTTGATAAATATAATATAATATTTTAATAAATAAATATTAATTTATATAACATTAATATATTTAAAAAAAATAATCTTTTGAATATTAGCATATATATATAATATTACAAACATAAAATATTATATTTAAATAACAATTAGTTTATAAAAATAATCTACACACATACGTGCTATTAATATAAAAATGATAATAATACAAATTTTATAATAAAATTTATTTTAATAAAATTATTCTTTAATAAAATGTAATCACTAATACACTATAAGAACAATATATATATATATAACCGGATATCATAATCAATTCACATTATTTTTAAATAATTTTATTTATTTATATATAACAAGTAATGATTGTGTGATAAATAAAATATAAAATCTAATAAAATTAATTATTAAATTTAATAATTAAATATAATAATATAAAAAATAATATATTTTTTTTATATTGATAACTAACATCTGTGTATTGTACGGGTGCAAAACTAATTATTAGAATGAATGTGTAGATTAGGATATGATTAATGAATCGATCTGTGACGCTGCTTAGACAATTGATTTAATACTTGAAAATAGATTGAAATATGAGGAATTTTACAAACCATCTTAACTCAACGAGAGGATTAGGTGCTTGTGCACAGCTTTTCACAAACATCTAGCGTTGACTTCACAGTTAAAAAAGCAATTGGAAATATTACGGTATACTACTAATAATACTATAACATATTACTAATAATATTATAATAATTGTCTGAAAAAAAAAAAATCGAAGTTTCTGAGCAAAGAATAATTTGAATAAGTATTTTTTTGGGACCGAACTTGAAAGAATTGAAAAGCAAGGACTGATTTATCATTAGCCCAAAAGGTTGGCAATGATATGTGGGTATATTTCGGCTATATTTTGCAAAGTAGAGAATAAATCATACAATTCACTTTTTCCTCGCTTGGAAAGTTATTTAAAAAAGCAATACACGTTGAGGTGCAACTCATATCGTGATAAGGTAGTTTTTACATTTAATCACCATCCAATATTTTTTTTAAAAAAAAGAAAAAGCTATAGTAGTAGCTAGTAAAATGAAAACAAATAAGGCATTTTACGGATATGTGCCCCCTTAATAACTTTTTGTATATATATGTTCCTCAAATTTGATTTGGCGAGGCTGTGTCCTGTAGCGCGTGAAATGATCAAAATACCTCCGTACTTATTTTGATAAGCGCACTCTATTTTCTCTCTCTTCTGCCTACAGTTTTACACCCAAAAAATCAATTATCCTCTCTCGTTTCTCTCCTCGTAGCTCTCAAAATAAAATCGAAAAAAATCGAAAAAACAACCAAAATTTCCAAAAAATCACATCTCATTCGGCAGTAAAAATGGATTATTTTAAATATTTTTCGTAAATTTAGAGCATCTCTAGATATATTTAAAAAATATTCGAACATTTATAGGCATTTTGAGGCACCAGACGAAGTTTTTCGCGATTTCGACGGCGTCGAAGTTGCAACAAACGCTTCGGTTTGAGGTAAAATGCATCTCGAAACGACGATTCCGAAAAGGTAAATATCGTCCCAATCCGACCACTGAACGCAATGTTATGGCATTTTAAATATAGCTATATTTTATATTTTTTTTTCTTTCACGTGCGAAGTCGGATTCACGATCCGTCAGATTCGTTGGAAAGCCTGTTGAGGCCTCTTCCAACATCAATTTTTATGTCTCAATCTGACTCATACCCGTAAAGATATCGTCTTCGAAAGTCAAAATATGCGGTGTTCTCCAGTGTTCTGAAGGTGTTCTCAGATTTTCAATAACATAAAGTGATATATAAGATTTATATTACTATTCGATAGTACCTTTTAAAATTTTAATATAGATCCGTGCTTAGTACGGATTATACTCTAGTTAGATTAAATAATCAAACCACCTGATCACATCGAGCATCCCTGTCGATCTCCAGCGGCTTTCTTACAGCCCACCATGCGGCGCGCAATTGCTTGGAGCTTTCGAATTAGTGCAACGATGGCCATATTTGAGAAACGGACGCGGCTCCCTGATTCGGCCGAATCAGGAAGGAATCACCGAAACGGGCGGCCGAGATCGGCCGATCCGAAAAAATACGGATCTGGAGATCTTATATAAAATTTGTGTAGACTTGTTTGACCTATTTTTAAGTATTTTTGGGAAAAATTTTGAACTACAAAAGTTATAGCTTTTGATGAGATATACAACTTTGTAATTGAAGATTTTTCAAAAAAATACCAAAAAGTATATAGAAATAATGATTAAAACTTTTAATTATCATGCGGTATACTTTTTGATATTTTTTCGAAAATTCTTCAACTACAAAGTTGTAGATCTCATCAAAATCTACAATTTTGTAGTTTAAAGTTTTTCCCAAAAATACTTAAAAATATATCAAACAAATTAAAAAAAAAAATTTATACAAAATTTTAGAATCCGTATTTTTTCGGATCGGCCGATCTCAGCCGTCCGTTTTCTACACCCCGGTGCTGGGGAGCCGCGTCCTCTTCGGGCCAAGGAAGCAACGTGCCCTTGAGCTTAGTAATAATTAAGATTTCATATAGCGCATTTTAAAGATCATTGGAGATGCCACATGATATATTATCGAAATAATAAAGTGTGTCATATGGCACAAAATTGTTGTTTGTTTTTACTTTATCTATACTAACTAGTTTTGAACCCGTACGATACAGGGTTGTTAGTCACCAATATAATGATAATATTAAAATTTTTTATATTTTAATATATAAATTAATAATTATTTTGTTAAAAATATTATATTTTATTTGTCATATTATTAGAGTAAATTAATTACCATAAGGTATACATAAAATAATAAAGTTATTTGAGTGACGTGAAATGGTGGTGATATCCAGTTATATATAATATATATATATATATATATATATATATTGTTTGTTTTAGATATCGGTAATTTTTTTTTATAAAATATGCACTATTATTATTTTATATTAATAGTTACGTATGTGTATATATAATTTTTTTATAAAGTAATTGTTATTTAATAAACTTTTTATATTTTATGTAATCCATTTTAGATAATTTATATTCTTCAAATTAATTAAATAATTTTTAAACTTTTATCAAATGCAGATGTCATGTAATTTTTTAAGAAAAAGAATATGATATGACACACCTAAAGTTATTAAGATACCATATGATGGAACACTTTGACCGGCTAGTTTTATATTGTAAATATTTATAAACTTTTTATTATATAAATAAATAAATAAATATATATATATATATATATATATAATATAACGGTTTTGATCAAATTTACACTCGTTTAACGCATAGATGTGAGTTATATATATTGTATATACTTAGAGAAAAAAAAACCAAATTACATAGCTAAAATTACTATTTTGATCACCCATTGTATATATTGTATATAATTATATATAGATTATTAAGAATTTGATAATTATGTTTAAAATTTTTAATTACATACCAAAAGTTACGACTTAAATCACCTTTTTGTATATATTGTATATAATATATAGATTTTTAAGAATTTGATAATAACCTTTCAAATTCTTCCAAATTATTATAATTATCTTTAATATATAAATTAAAATATTATAACTTATACTTAATTTTTATATTTATAAAATTATTATAATATATTAAGTATGCATTGAATTCAAACTCTAATTAAATATGTGATTAATTATAAATTTATTATATTTAAATGACACATGTGAAATGGTAAGATAATAGAGACGTCATGTGGCATATTGTGAGTTATAAGAAATGCCACATGGCGCTCAACTACTTTAATACCGAGTTTTCTATATATATTTTACACCCGTATGATATACGATTATAAATCATATGTATAAATAATAATATTAAAAAATTTAATTTAATTTTTTTTATATTTTTTATTTTAATTCTTTATTTTTTATATTTTTAATTTTATAAAAATTTATTTTTAGTAAAATATTGTATTTTATTCGTAATACATTATTAGAGTAAGAAACTTTTTCAAATGCCATATATAAAATTATTCAAAAATTGACGGTAAATGCTATATATATGATTACAAAATTTTTGTACCTAGTAAAATTTTATTTTAAAAAATTAATATTATATATATAATATGTAATATAATTATTTTTATACTAATTTTTATGCTGTATTTAGATTTTTTAAAAATTATATTTAATTGAGAATTTATTTTTAGTATTAGACATTTTATATTCTTAAAAATTTAAATAAGTTACATAACTTAATAAATTTTTATAAATTAATATATTATCAAATGGCTTATTTAGAAAAAAAAAAATGCTACATGTCATACTAAATATTATTGAAAATGCCATGCGGCAAATCGGTTTTTATCATTTAATTATATATAATATATATATATATATATATATATATATATAGAAGCGCCGGAGTTAATAGTCCGTATGATATGAAAACCCTTCACCTCCCGCAGCCTTAAGCTTGTATTTCCACAAGGTTTAGCAAGAAAGTTTAAACCGTTTGTGTTTCTGCCCACCACGCTTTCTTCTTCCGTCGCCACCGCGCCGCTGGATTCGCTGTCGCTGAGAAAATCAAAACACAATGGGTAGATCACGGACTCAGGTGAACAAAGCTCATAAATCCCGTTTCGCTAGCAAGTCCTCCCGCGCCGTTCATAAAATCGCTGACAATGGTAATTCAATTTGTCTACTTCCTTCAATTTGTTCCCTGTGTGTTCATTATCTGTTTATTTCGCGATTTTAACTCTGTTTATTTTCCTTGAATTGTTGTGGTTCTTTAGATAAAAGCAAGATTGGGAAGGGGGATCTCCGTAAGAATGCGTTGAAAGGCGCCAAGGCTGTTCGGATCCGGCACAACAAGATGGTAAGCGGAATATTCTACTTGGATTGTACTTGCACATGTAATTTAGATATTTTGAGTTGTTTTGATGTGCTGGATTTCTTTGAAATTTCTCAGAATTGTTGAAAAGGTGCTCCTTGCAAACGTGCAATCTAATTACTGTTTGATTTGGGTTTCTAAGTCTCCGCTTTACTCATTTGATAGTGATATATGAGTTTTTTGCTCATTTGATAGTGATATGTGAGTTTTTTGCTCATTGATAGTGATATGTGAGTTTTGTATATGTACTAAACTTCATTAGTGCAAAATCCTGTGGAAAGGCAGCTCGTTGGCAGCACTCAGGAAAATGGGTTTTTTGTTGTAGTGTAAGTACATATGATGTTATGTATGGGAATTAGGCTGATACCTTTGAATAATTAGATGGTCTATGCTGTTTAACTTAAGATGGTCTCTTTTCCTAGTAGGTCTTTCGTCGTTTATTATTCTGATAAGATGCTTATGCAGGTTAGGGAGCAAAAGCGGGCTGCTTTGTTGAAGGAGAAGAGGGCCTCAAGTGGAGCATCAAGTGCTCCTCGTATAATTGTAAGTTTCCTAATTTGATCGTACTTGGACTCTCTCTTGAACCGGCGCTAGTTTGTTGTCTTTTCCCCTTTTTCTAAGACAGGCTTTTGATTTATTATAAAGAAGTATTAAAAGGGAGCTTCCTCTTTTTGTTGTTGTACTATGTAATGTCTTGCTTTTATTGATACAATTAATGTTGGTTTACCATCCAGACCACTTAAATTTGCTGCTACCTCCTTCCAAATAAATACCAATATCATAGAATGTTTTTTTTTCATCTGAATGATTAAACGATAGGCAATTGATGAATTTTCCTCTGCGCAATATCCGCGTTGTGCTTTGTCTCCATGAATCCAATGTCTTTGTATGTTCTTCTCTTCTCGTCTTTATTCGAACTAAATCGAAGAAGTAGAAGCATGAGTTTGGCGGAAAATTTTTTGACAACCTTGTATAACGTTCTCCCTTTTTCTACTTCCCAGGTTTTTAAATCCATCTTTTTTTTTTTATTGGAGGGGGGGGGAGGGGCGGGGGACAATATTACACGAATTTTGAATTATATGATATATTTACTCTACGGGTATCCCTATTGCAATATTACCCACTCCATTTCTAAACAATATTTTTAAGGCTTTTAACATTATCTTTCCTTGTTTGGAAAAAAAATAAATTTTCTTTTTGATTATAGTCTGCTGATATATTCTTGCTTCTTCAATTGTAGAAAAAATGCTACTTCCTAGAATAGGTAGAAATAGAAGTGTTCTTGTATCTTATTACAATTTACTCCCTTAGTTTGAAGGTGTAAGTATATCATTAGGTCAAACCTGCTATATAATGTCCTTAAGTTTGGCAACGCGTCATGATATGACAAACCCCTAGAATATATAAACAATCAAATGCCAACTGCATTTTTTCACATTGTTTTCCTGTCCTATGTTCCATCTCACATGCAATTAACTAAACTATAAATCACCCTCTGCTTCCTTTCGATAGTGACTCCACCACTGACCTTCCTGAGCTGCTGCAACGAGTTCAGTGCACCGCCAACAATCCACTACCATTTCCTACTCATCATCCTCGTCTTATATAGCGCAACGACTGTTTAGCAACTGCCAAACTAGCACTTAACTAACAAATACAAGTTCAGTTTAGCTGCAACAGAAGCTCAATAAGAAAACATATTTCTTCCTATAATGAGCTAATATGCTATCATGACATGAGCGTGAAGAATCTGAATGTTAAAGATGTTGGCATGATAGGCACTAGAGCTATGTGTCTAAGCAATTCAACTTTCTTGTACATTTACGGTTTGTGTTGAGGTACTTCATTGACCTGCTATATCTACTATATCTACTATTTTGGAGAAAGCTATTTTTTTTAAGGTGCTTTAAATTTATACTGATCTTTCTGTTGCTGACAGGTTCTCTTTGGTCTTACTGATCATGTGAACTTAAGTTCACTGGCTAAAGATCTGTTGACGGTTTCTTTAGGTGAAGATGGAGAGATTGTCTCCAGTACAGTTGCATCAGCTATTTACAAATCTAGAATTACGGTTCGCTCCATACTTGGACATTGACTTTCGTGCTAATATATCATATATTCTTCATGCATGACATTTTTTGTCGAACATTTATTTTGTTTGTCACGAGCGTTCACTTTCCAATTAAGTTGATGATATACTGAAAATGCAGTCAGCCTATGTTTTGAGTACTTATATTCTATCTGGCTCTTTTTGTTTGAGAAGTCATTCATTGTAACTGTTAATGTTTGCATGGATATGAACTGCATATAACTGCTCATCACTTTTTTTTTCCTTATCTATCAATTCTATTTAAGCTATAAAGGGAGAAAATTTCTTTACCTCTTCTATGTTGAGTGGTCGCTTTCAGTGTAACTCGTAATGCTTGTGAATCTGCATATATTCGTAATTTTGAATTTGGATGTGCCTTCATAAATAAAATATTATTCAGGTCGTCTTGTGTTGATATAATAAGTGTGCATATATGGACACATGTAGATTCTGTTTGTATTCATGTTTATATTAGTTGATGTTTTTTACTGAGACTTTATCTCGTTTGTGTAGCCATATTTTGACCAGAATCTTATGTATAAAGTTTTGGTGCTTTTATATTATTTTACATATTTTTGCTTGATTCTTAGTTATACTTTGAAGGTATTGGAAGCCCCTCATGGTGATCTATTGTCATGCATGGAATTGGCAAAGGTATCACCAAATCTGTTCTCGCTAAAGTTATATGTGTGACTTTTCACTGTTTAAGCGTAATTGTTGTATTTATGACTAACTATTTTAGAACTTCTCCAAAGACAGGTTGCTGATCTTCTCGTCTTTGTAGTGTCTGCCAATTCATTATATAAAGCAGACAGTATCACTGATCCCTTTGCTATCCAATGTCTTTCCATCTTTAGAGCTATTGGTTTACCTACTACTTCTGTGTTCATCAGGGTGAGTAGTTTTAGGCGTAATTCCTGGTTAATGGTAATCTTGGAATGATTATCCTAAAAGAGGTGTTTTATAGGATCTTCCTATGGATACAAAAAGCAAACAGGATGTGAAGAAAGCATGCATTTCTTCTCTTGCTCCCGAATTGCCGGAGGACTGCAAGTTTCATCTAGCAGATTGCGAGGATGATCTGCGTAAGGTAATTGTGGCAATATAAGTCTATTAATAATTACTTAAGGACAGAAAAGCATAAACTTCTATCTCTAACTTCATACATATTCCTGTGCAGTTCATGTGGCTTTTTAAGGAGCAACACCTTTCTGCACCTCATTGGCGAAACCAACGTCCTTACATTGTATCACACGAGGTAAGCATGTGTTCACCAGTGTGAATATGGAACTACTTATGCCTGTATCTATCCAGGTTGTGTAAGTTGGCCATGAGGTTTCACTAACAACCCTGTTAATCAAATCGTTGGTATACTTTTGAGTTATCATTTAGTAAAATAGTTAGTAGTTAATTGTCTTAGACTATTTAATTAAGATGTAATACATATATTCATATCTTAGGTACTCTGTGTTAAGATGCAATTATCCTACCTGAATACATATGTCTTATTTGTTACCGTGATGCAGCATGAGTAGCTGCCCTAATATAAAGACTCCTTTCTTTAAAAAGAGAAAGAAATTGCCATCTAAGCTGGTATGAGCTTCATATCATGAAATTTGATCCCATGGACTTTATTTTATGTTATCAACTATCAAAGAACCCCATACACCCATTTTTTATTTTAAAAAAGACATTGAATTAAAGTTTGATTATTGTAATTGTTTTGTAAGATCTATTTCATGATTTTTTTTTAAAACAAATCCTGAAATACCTCTAATGGACTGTCGACATCCCATTTTGTCCGGAATACATTTAAAAAATAATAAAAAATGATGGCATAACATAAAACAGCAATTCTAGCGAATTAGACTTGTTATATAATACAAAAAATTAAATAACTTCCAATGGTTATGCGCCATGTCGGGTTTAAGATCTGCGAAATTCCACTTGCGATCGTGTGTAAGTTTAGTGGGAATTTGAATGTGTCAGTTACAAATATTAATGGGAGGTCGGCTACAAATATTAATGGATATGGAGTTGCAAGTTTTAATGGGTATTCATATCGCAATTAAACTCGTATTTAAACCCATTAAGGGGTATGATGGGGTATTTATACCTGTATCCAGGTGGTAGAGAAAAAAAAGATGTGAGAGAGAAAACGAAAGAGAGATACAAACTGTAGAGAGAGAGAAATAGGAGAGAGAAAGGAAATCGAAGAGAGAAAGAGAATTAGAGACTGGCGACCGGATTCACCCTCACTCCTCCGGCCCTTTCCATCACTTCACCGACATCGTGACACCTCCGACGACGTCGCCGCACGTCAGAACCGCCGATCTCCGTTGCACCGGAACCACTCCCGGCTCTCATACTCGGATTGTAAGGTAACTCCCCAAAAACCATCTTAGCATCGTCTCTATGCTTTAAGGATCTTGCTCTGTCGCTGTGGTTTCGCCTGCGGCGAGCCACGGCAGTGAACAAAACAAAAATGATAATAAACATAAACATGCACCTACACATAATTTTCTGTATAGGCGTCAAAACAAAAATTGGACAACACCATCTAACTTAGCACCCTTTAAAACGTTAGGAATGACCCTCGACGCGACGAATGGTGTCGGTAGCCGCAACGCGGCTGAAACACCACAAAACTTCAAAACACACTAAACGAGGTCCAAATGTGATTTTTGACGTATCCGATGCATCGGGATGGTCGAAAACCCTTGGTATGAGATCCAGGTGGTCGTCGGCTGCGAGCGGACGGTGGTGTGTTTTTGCCAAAAAAAAAGAGGATCTCAACCGGGGTTTATTTTATTTTTAGTATGTACGTAGTCATCAAGATGACAGTTATGTTATTGTTAGCATGCGCATAACCACATGCCTCAACCTGGCCTTAGTTCTGGGACAATATCGAAGCTCGTGTGCAATTCATACGAATAGTCGTAATACCCAGCCTTTAGCCTAGTCTATATGTTATCTAAGTAGTACTGGGACTAATATTGTATGTATATAACTATATATTAGTAACATGTGAAAATCCAGCAATAACATGCTATTAATTAAACCTTTGGTACAATAATGGAGCTCATGTGCAATGCATGTGGGTATCTTTAAAATCCAACCATTTAAGGAGTCTTATAGCTGCATAGTCTCAAACATTAGCACGGACACCATGTAGCTCAAAAATGCAAAATACTGATTCGAAGTTTTCCGATTTTATGCAAACGGATTTTAAAATGTGTATTCTTTTTCCAAGTGTTCATTTTCTCTCCCTATGGATGTATTCTTGGTTCTTTCCATAATGTATGGATGATTAAACCTATATTTATTATCAAGCTAAAGAATAAATGGAGCATGAACTAGTAACAATGCTTATCCACCATACCACTGTAGATATCAGGATAATTAAGCAATTATGGAATGACTTGACAAAGGAAAAGAAAAAAGTTTAGATGCAGAGATCAATTTGGTACTTTGGATGACTTAGTCAATTTCGAAATAAACTGGAACTTTATCAAGTTAATCGTATGGTTTTGGGACCACAACAGATGTTTTGTGATCAACAAATCTAATTTATGCCCAACCATTGAAGAATAGTGTCCTTATGAATGGCGCGGTTAGAAAATCTCCTTCTACTTATATCCCAAGCGCAGAAAAGAAGCCCCCAAGACAACTTGATAGACTAATGGGGAAGCAGTTCGCTACGGTAACTCCGTATATTCAACAGGATACCAATATTTGTATAGACAAGCCTATCGCGCTCAGGACGAATTTATTACCAAAGATGGAATTGCAGACTACAAAATCCGAACATTTGTATTGGATGTATATGGTCAGATCATTTTTCCAAAAGTACCGGACACAATTGACAGTAAAATATATTACCTAGTATTTTCTATTTTTCATCGACTAATCAATCTGATCCCAAGCATCCTAGCAGAGACACTGGCTACACTTAGCAAGATGACCCGGAATAAGAAAGGAGGTTTTAGCTGTTGTGCTCTACTATTACAAGTATAGGCTTACTATCACTTTATAAAATCATTCGCGCACAACCAATACCTGCTGATAAAAACGCCAATACAAGAAGTCGTGACTGTGAAAGAAGACCGAACTATCGAACAGTGGAAGGAATATCTCCGAACCTTGACTCAAGCAAATGGTTTGGACGGTTCATGTTAGGACACAGACCGTCCAAAAGTTTGGTGAAATGTTCTCCCTAAAGTTGGATCCCTCTCTTTGGCCCATGGACCTGTGCCAGCTATGCGTCGGCCATAGTTTTGAGATAGTTTCAGTATAAACAGGAGTGCTTGGAATATAAAGAAATATGCGACATGGTGTTCAAGCACTCCTGTTTGTACTGAAACTGTCTCAAAACTATTGCCGAAGCATAGCTGGCACAGGTCCATGGGCCAAAGAGAGGGATCCAACTTTAGGGAGAATATTTCACCAAACTTTTGGACGGTCTGTGTCCTAACATGAACTGTCCAAACCATTTGCTTGAGTCAAGATTCGGAGATTCCTTCCACTGTTCGATATTTTGTGCGCGAATGATTTTATAAAGTGATAGTAAGCCTGTAGTTGTAATAGTGGAGCACAACAGCTAAAACCTCCTTTTTTAGTCCGGGTCATTTTGTTAAGTGTAGCCAGTGTCTCTGCTAGGATGCTTGGGATCAGATTGACTAGCAGATGAAAAATAGAAAATACTAGGTAATATATTTTACTGTCAATTTTGTCCGGTACTTTTGGAAAAATGATCTGACCATATACATCCAATACAAATGTTCGGATTTTGTAGTCTGCAATTCCATTTTTGGTAATAAGTTCGTCCTGAGCGCGAAAGGCTTGTCTATACAAATATTGGCATCCTGTTGAATATACGGAGTTATTGTAGCGAACTGCTTACCCATAAGTCTATCAAGTTGTCTTGGTGGCTTCTCTTCTGCGCTTGGGATATAAGTGGAAGGGGATTTTCTAACCGCGCCATTCATAAGGACACTATTCTTCAATGGTTGGGCATAAATTAGATTCGTTGATCACAAAACATCTGTTGTGGTCCCAAAACCATACGATTGACTTGATAAAGTTCCAGTTTATTTCGAAATTGACTAAGTCATCCAAAGTACCAAATTGATCTCTGCATCTAAACTTTTCAAGTCATTCCATAATTGCTTAATTATCCTGATATCTACGGGGGTATGGTGGATATGCATTGTCACTAGTTCCTACTCCATTGATTATTTAGCCTGATAATAAATATGAGTTTAATCATGCGGGCACGAATGGAAAGATGAAACAAGAATACATGCATTGAGAGAGAAAATGAGCGCTTGGAAAAAGAAAACACATTTTAAAATCCGTTTGCAAATATATAAGAAAATTTAGGATCAGTATTTTGCATTTTTGAGCTACATAGCGTGCGTGCTGATGTATGAGACTATGCAGCTATAAGACTCGTTAAATAGCTATATTTTAAAGATACCCACCCACATTGCACATAAGCCCATTATTGTAACATAGTTTTAATTAATAGCATGTTATTGCTGGATTTCCAAAGGTTACCAATATAGATAGTATATTAGTCGCGGTACTATTCAGATAACATATAGGCTAGTCTCAACGCAGGGTTTTATTTTTCATATACACCATCTTGATGACTATATATATACTAAAAATAAAATAAAACCTTGGTTTGAGATTTTTTTTATAATTTTATTTTTTTACCGCAAAAACTCATTGCCGTCTGTTAGCCGCCGCCGGCCACTCAGAGCCCATCCCATGCGTTTTCAACCTTCTCCAACGCGTAGGATATGTCAAAAATTGCGTTTGGGACTTCGTTTAATGTGTTTTGAAGTTTTCGACATTTCGGCTAATAGCACCGTTCGTCGCCTCGAGGGTCATTCCTAAGGTTTTACAGGTCGTTGAGTTCGATGGTGTTGTCCAAATTTCGTTTTGACGCTTCTACAGAGAACTATGTGTGGGTGCATGTTTATGTTTATTATCGTTTTTGTTTTGTTCACCAATGTGGCTCGCCGTCGGCGAAGCCACAGTAGCAAAGCATGAGTCTTAAAGCATAGACACGATGCTATGATGGTTTTTGGGAGTTACCTTGCAATTTGAGTGTGAGAGCCGCGAGTGGTTCGAGTGCAACAGTGATCGGCGGTTCCGGCATGCGGTGACGTTGTCAGAGATGTCGGGTATGTCCTCGGTGAAGCAATGGAGAGGGTCGGGTAAGCCGCCTCATTCTCTTCTTATATCAATAAACATTCAAGTCATTAATACTTAGTATGTGTTGGAGAGCGTGTGTTAGATTGTGCGCATAGTATTAGTCTAATTATGAGATCAATCGATTAGGAAATAGGATTCGAGTAAACCGCTTCTTCCTATCCTTTTGTCAACGCAAATTTAGTTTCGACACGCATGTAACAATGTGAGCAAGATGTTCGAATGTGAGTTAAGATCAGTGTGTAGGATTCGGGTAAACCGCCTCATCCTAGTTTCTCTTTTAAAAATGTGCTTGCATTTATTAATATTGTGGACGTTTAAAAAACAATTAAATTGAGGTGTAAAGTTCGGGTAGCCGACTCTCTCTAACCTCAATTTTGTTAATATGCTTTGAGCTTCATCTACTAATTCTAGATAAGGAATTTTAATTAAATTTGATATTTCAGTTGATTTAGGACTGAGAATCGGAGTTAAATTCGATTAATAATCCAGGGTATGACTTAACACTCAATTATAATCAATTAAAAACTGATTTATTTATTGTAATTGTTCTATAAGATGTATTTCATTATTTTTTTAAAAAAGAATCATGAAATATCTCTAATGGACCGTTTTAAGTTTGTGGATTAATTTTGACTATGATGATTTTCAACATTCCATTAGGCACATTTGGTGATTCTTTTCCACGAACATAATGCTATTAAATAAACACTATAACAAACAAGTTTTTATTCATTTTTTGTTTTAAAATAGTTATTTTGGTAGTAAGTTCCTAGGTAATGCTATGGGACCAAGTTCATTGGTATCACCCCTCCCATAGGTCATATCATGGACCTATGCCAGTACTATATATGAAATCTTGAGCCGCTTTTGTCCCCTGGGCCAAAATATGATTAACATGATGGTGGCGGCATACCTTTGAAATTCTTTAGATAACTGCAACTTAGTTCCATATGTGGCTGCTAGTGTATTCCAAAGTGAAAGCAGCTACTGTATACTCCGAGGTGTTTATGAGTTAATACACTATCTAACGAATGAAAAGGTGATACTTATGAGGAAAAGCGTAATAAACGATGAAGTTACAACCAATTCCATGAAATCTGTTCTCACTGTTTGCGTTTGAGCCCCTTGTGGGAGGGCGCGGGTACCCTGATTCTATGGAATCAGGTTGTAGGAAAATGGACGGCGGGGATTCAATCCATCACGCACGCACGAATTACGAGATTTTATAAAAACTTTTATTCACTTATTTGACCTATTTCTAAGCATTTTCAGGAAAAACTTTGAACTACGAAGTTGTAGATTTGGATGTGATTTACAACTTTGAAGTTGAAAGATTTTAAAAATATGCCAAAAAGATGATCAAAGTATAACTTTGAAGTTGAAAGATTTTTGAAAATATGCCAAAAATTTTGATCATCTTTTTGGCATATTTTCAAAAATTTCAACTTTAAAATTTTAGATTATATGTAAATCTACAATTTTGTTGTTCAAAATCTTTCCTGAAATACTTAGAAATAGGTCAAATAAGTGAAAGAAAGTTTTTATAAAATCTCGTGATTCGTGCGTGCTTGATGGATTGAATCCCCGCCTTCCATTTTTCGTGATTCACGATTTCGTTGAATCAGGCTATCCGCGCCCCTTGTAGGAGACCTATGACCCATGTAGGGTTCACTTTTTTATGCTATTCAAACAGCCTCTATGCGTTGCTGTCCCTGTCCATCAGATACGCAATATCACTAAAAATGAAAGGAATAGGTAGAGGTTCCATAGCTATATTTATTTTAATTTATTATCTTTCAAGAAAATAAACAAAAATTTCTTTTAGGTTGGCATGGAGCCTGATGATCAATGCCCAGGAGTATCTACTTTGGTTTTGTCAGGCTATGTTCGTGCTCACAGTCTATCAGTTAATCAGCTGGTACTAATCTTATCTTTATTTATCTCCTGCTGGCATAGAACTAGCTATGTGTAATTGCATTGTCCTCCATGCTAGGTACATGTCTCAGGTGCAGGGGACTTTCAGATCGGCAAAGTTGATGTTCTGAAGGACCCTTTTCCTCTTAATGAAAGGAAGGACCACAATGCAATGGATTCAGATGACCCTCATGGCGTTCAGGTTTGAAGCATTGTCTCCTATCTAAAAACTTAATAGATTCATGAAAGATGATTGTTTCATTTACTTTTACTCACCATATTTTAATACTTGAGTTATTATTTCCGCAAAATTCCTTCTTTGACTTTAGACATTGATCCTTGAGTGACAAACACTTATTTGAGTTTGTATACTTATTTGTTGAAAGTTTAAAAAGCATTTTATATGTAATAGAGTGACCATATTAACTTACATAAGTGCATACGCATGCAATAACGTATAGGTGCCTTTCTTAACCATTTCTTGATTAGATATGTGCTTACTATGCATGCAAGCTGCTGCATTGCGATAGGTGTGTGCACATTATGTTATGGTATTGCCCAAGGTTTCCCGTGCCAATTGTTGGTAAGTCTGGAGCTTGCATGTGCTAATCGTGCAATAATTGATATTTGTAGTTATTATATAAAGTGAAAAGAAAAAATATAAAAAAATAAGGTCAGAGAGAGAGAGAGAGAGAGAGAGAGAGAGAGAGAGAGAGAGATCTGCATTGATATGTTAGATTAAGCGAGCATATAGTTAATAACTATTTGCAAGGATCTATCTAACTGCTTGAGTTGTATGAAATATGTGCAAGGCGCCGGCATGTAGCGGTGCCGGTAATTAGGCCGGCATGGGCTTGGACCCCTTTATCATAACTTCTGCTGTTTGCATACCTTGACAAATTATTATATGAATTGTATTTATTGCTGCGGCTTGAGCGTAAAGGGTCTCCCCTTTTTGTGCCTTTGAATCACGAAGTGCCACCAGAGGCCCAAGAAACCACCCGAGAGATCTGCATTGATATGTTAGATTAAGCGAGCATATAGTTAATAAATATTGCAAGGATCTATCTAACTGCTTTGAGTTGTATGAAATATGTGCAAGGCGCCGGCATGTAGCGGTGCCGGTAATTAGGCCGGCATGGGCTTGGACCCTTTTACATAACTTCTGCTGTTTGCATACCTTGACAAATTATTATATGAATTGTATTTATTGCTGCGGCTTGAGCGTAAAGGTCTCCCCTTTTTGTGCCTTTGAATCACGAAGTGCCACCAAAGGTCCAAGAAACCACCCGACCATGTACTTCTTTAACATTTACAAATGTATTATTGAAAGTCACATGACCATGAATAACTCCTATACACAAGAATGCCTATATATATATATATATATATGTATGTATATATATATATAATGGTATGTAATTTCTTGTGTCCTACATCATTCTCAATCCTATATATATATATATGCTAAATGGTATGTAATTTCTTGTGTCCTACGTCATTCTTAATCCAAGTAGTCTTTCTGGTTGTCTAACAACTTTCAATTACATATATCCTATGAAGTATCTCTCACATGCTCCTAGGTTTCGTTTTTGTATCAGTCTTCGTCTTTTTTTCCCTTTAGTTATTTTACTGCTTTCGAAGGTTAACCTGTACTTCCTGTAGAAGGTGTGTGCGGCAACACAGCTGAAGTATGCAATTGTTTTCATTAACTTGCAGGTAATCCTCAGTTTTGTTCCAGACACAACAAACCAAGAACCTTTGCTTGTGGAAAATATACCAGATCCTCTTGCTGGTGAACAGGTATTATGATTATCTCATGCCTTTTTGGTAGTTTCTAGTATACATGAAGTTTTCATTCTTTATTGCATGTTTGAAACATGAAGTTAAAATACAATGTATCTTGTCTATAGAGTAAGTATCACCGTTACAACTTTCTTCGACACCTTAAGCATCTGCTCAGACTAATGTCATAGATTAGGATATGCTAAGTTTCATCGACATATTGGCTAATGCTTTTTCTTTGAAAAAGACTTCTTAAGTTACATCTCGGTTTGTCCACAGGACTTATTTGAAAAATAAAGAGGCATAAGTTAAGATTTAAAAATAAATAAATAAATAAATATATATATATATATATTATATATATATATATATTACATATACTATATATTATATATATATATATATTATATATATATATATATATTATATTATTATATATATAATCACATATTAAAAAAATTGACAAACAAAACAAGAAACAGTAAATTCCGGCGAAACGGATTTATTTCATTTTAACAACATAACACGAAACAACAATTTCAGCGAATTGGATTTGTGTCCAAATCTCAACACACGAAACATGGTAATCAATAGTTATTTGCCACATCGGATATCAGTGTTTTGATCGAACTATCGCGTGATCCCACTCACGAAAATGTGCGAGTGGAGTGGGAATTTTCGTGGGACACGTGGTAGAAATCAGTTACGTCCACATCCACAACGACTACAAATTAACAAAAAAAAAAGGGGGGGGGGAGAAGACTGTGAATGCCATGCCGATACACAACAAGAAATATACCATAGAGAAAAAGGCAGAGTAGAATCACTAGAGTGCCACTCATACGGACTATCATCCCGCCCTCACCTCAGCCTCTGGCCAACGCCGTTGTCGGAGCAACCCACCACCGCTGAAACTTTCAACGCACTCACGGTTTAAAGCTGCAATATTAAGGTATGTCGAAACTTTAAGTTCGACGTTTTAAACGAGGCCATTTTGCAAGGAAAATATTTTGTAGCGGCCTTCGTTTTGTCTTTGGGTCTTGTTGCAACAACAATTGAGACATCCAATAAAGTTAGCATGGTTCGACCATGATGACAAGCAACAAATGAAAAATGGCCCAGTCTCCAATCATGACAACATGGAAATAGCTCTTGTGATTCAAGTTTGATACCGACTGTAAATGATTCTTTCTTCTGTTTGTTGTTTTGTTCTGCTAGTCTTTGTGAAAACCACCTAAATAGAGCACAACGAAATTGTGTGAATGACGGATCTTCAGCGGCTCAGCCCATATAGCACATGCTTGGATGACTCTTTTTGATATTCCACCATAAATTTGCATTTTATATCAAGTTGTAGGGGTTTTACTTTTTTCTTTTCAACTAGCTCCGATGTGCTTTGAAACTTCGCAATTCCTCGTTTCTTTAGTTAAATATATGTTTCCTCAGACTTGGCCAACTGAAGCGGAAATGGCTGAGGCTGACGCGACTAACAAGGCTCACAAGTTGAAGATGAAGAGAGTTCCACGAGGAACCTCAGATTACCAGGTTTTTTTTTTTTTGCTCGTTTATGGTATATTTGTATGGTCATGCTTAAGCATGTGATTCAAATCAACTTGAGTACGTTATGTAGTTTTAAATTTTCAGGCAGTTTGGATATTAGATAATACTGATGAAGACGGGTCAGAAGGCAGTGAAGAGGAATGTGATGGAATGGTATTGGATGAAGGTCAAAAAGATTCCTTAGAGCAAGAAGGATTAGATACTTCGGATATTGATGAAAACACACATACCATTAGAGGCTTCGATGGAGAAACAGCAAGTGACATGGAGATGAATGTGAGTTTACAGATTAAATCTCGTTTGATTCTATGACGACTCAGTGCTTTTAGACTATCTTAATTCTTCGGATAGCTCTATTTGCGTTTTGTTGCGCTTATTCTTAGATCATGGAATTTCAATAGCCATCGCTTGGAGCTGATATAATATTGGAGCTTCTTTAATATATGGTTTCTAACTTCACATATTATTCTTTAGGCATAGACCATCATTGTTAGGCATAATTGTAAAGCCTTTGTGCGCATGATAGATGTTAGTTCTATTGCATCAAAATGGTTAAGTTGGTATTATCTATGATTATGTCGTCAAGCTTTTCTAGTGTTTTTTATGTTGCTTATTTATTACAAAATGTACTCTTGTTATTATTATTATTATTATTATTTGGCTGTAGATATTTCCTCTTTCCTCCTTTCTAAGATCTCTAATGTATTGTAGGATGATGCAAACATGTCTAAGGAGCAGATAGAGGCAGAAATCAAGAAGATCAAGGCTGAAAATGCTGAATATGAAGGTTCCAAATCCTCTACTTTGTCTAGATGCAATATTAGCTACCTTAATATGCATATAAGGGTGCACATAACCTATGCCTAGTCGATTTTGCCTTTTTCGAGCTTGTTTGTTTAAGTTTGAGCTTCTTTTAATAGTATGCTTGCCAAATCTTGTTCAAGCTAGTTTATAAATTGAGTTTAATTCTATTGAAGCACTGCTCTAATTGGTTATCAAAAGGCTTAAACTATTCTGAATACTAAGTTTGTTCATAGAAAGTTCTAGAAGCTTGTTCGCAGACTTCTTAAAAACTGAGAGCTCTATAAAGGAGGTAATTCTTAATGTCACAATGATTTTTTTCCCCAGAACTCGCACGCTAAATCTTTTTTAGTAAACCTTACTTGATCGAGTTAACAAATTATAAACTATAATTCTAGTCGAGGTTGTTTATTTATTTGTCGAACTTTTGGTGAACCGACTTAAACAAGCTATTATGGAGGGGGGTTTGCAAAGTTTACATCATGTGCAGCTTTTTTATTTTCTCCCCTGTAATAATAATGTAGATAAAGGATATATAACGAAAAATGATGTTCAAAATAGTTGTAAAAGGTAATTTGATGCAATGTACATAGCACATAGATGGGAAGACCAGTCGAGCTCTTGGAGATCTTATCCTGCATTTAAAGATTAAAGTGCTTTCTTTACGGTTAATTGGTGAAAGAGATGGGCGTCAAAAAGCTGAAGAAAACAAGACTGAGTCAAAATTCTGTAAGAACTATCAAAGATAATACAAGTATGCCACCATCATACTTAGCATAATTTACAAGTATGCCACTTTCAGTAATTACAGTTATTCCACTCTATAATATCATCTATCATCTAACAAGTTTGTATGTTAATTGGTCTCTGCAGTTTTGTTGTGAAGTGATTAGTGCAAGTAACAAGTTTGTTTTATCTTTGAAAAAAGGTTCTTTTTGTGCTTTTCAACCTGTATATTAAAACTCGAAAAAACTAAATCATCCAATAGACTCTCTGACTAGCGCATCCTTCACAGAATTTCCTGATGAAGTAGATACACCACTTGATGTTCCTGCAAGGAAGCGCTTTGCTAAGTACAGGGGGCTTAAGTCTTTCAGGACCTCCTCATGGGATCCTAAAGTGAGTTTTCTGACACAAACTTGAACTTGCACCAGGAATACATCCTGCTTATTTACTGATGTTGGTGATATTGTCTTAAATTATTAATCAGGAATCTCTGCCGCCTGAATATGGCCGGATTTTTGCTTTTGATAACTTCACACGCACACAAAAGCATGTGGTTGCAAGAGTACACAAGTGTGACCTTGAGGATATGAACGCTTGTGCCTCTGTAGGATCATATGTAAGACTGCATGTAAGAAATGTGCCTACTGATCTGGCTACTAGATTGTCTTCTGCATCACAAAAGACCCCGATTGTACTCTGTGGGCTTTTGCAGCATGAGTCAAAGATGTCTGTCCTTCATTTCAGGTATCTTTCCTATTTCGTTTTATGACAGTTCGTTGCATTTTGTCTTGGATGACTTAATACAGCATACACTACTGCTGATCTATCACAAATCATGAAATTGAATAAATTTTGTTATTTTGGGTTTTTGCAGCGTAAAGAAGAACGAAGCTTATAGTGCTCCTATAAAATCAAAAGATACACTAGTTTTCCATGTTGGATTTCGCCACTTCGTTGCAAGGTAATTTCTACTTATATGCTTGTATTTTGTCTATTTCCTCTTGGGTAGATATTTTCTTTCAGTATCAAGTGGTACCATCACAATTATAACATGCTTTCTTGTGCAGGCCGCTCTTTTCTTCTGATAATCTGAACTCTGATAAGCATAAAATGGAGAGATTTCTCCACCCAGGTTGCTTTTCCATAGCATCCGTATATGCTCCTATATGCTTTCCTCCTGTTCCATTGGTTGTATTGAAAAACATAACTGGAGAGTCACCTTACGTTGCTGCAACTGGTTCATTACGAAGTGTGGACCCTGACAGGATAATTCTTAAGAAAATTATTTTGACCGGGTATTTTTCTTTTTCTCGTGGTTTCATATTCATTTTATTGTATTACCAGCTCCTTTTTCTCGTGGTTTCATTTTTTATCGAGGTTTTCCGTTTTGCATGTCTACTTCATCTCACTCTTTTATTGAAAGAGAAGTCTCTTTTGTTTTTGTTACATTCAAATTTTAAACTCAAGTGGGTTTCTTGAATTATCATCTTAACGCTTGTTGAGTGTCCACATTATTCCCTTAACACTATGCATGCTTGTGTAATTGGGGTTATGAAACCCTGATCTTGAAAATAATAACACTTGCACCATTTGTACCTACTGGCTAGTGTTTGCTCTTAAACAAGTTGATGATGCTTCAAAGTTTCTATGTTAACTTTGATCTGGCTTTTCTTGGTTATCATCCTATTTTTACTTGACAAGAAGAGTAATCTGCACATTTCTTTCTCCAAAACTTTGATGCCCTTTTTCTTTTCCTATTATTTGTTTTGCTGTGGAGTTTATCGTTAGCATATATGTTACTTTTATTGATTGCAGGTATCCCCAGAAAGTTTCCAAATCAAAGGCAATGGTGCGCTTCATGTTTCATAATCCTGATGATGTTAGATGGTTCAAGGTACTATATGGATAACTCTGGTAAATTAATATATCAATTACGAAAATCTTCTTAAAAAGATCAATGTTTTTAAAAGTCTCTGTCCTGTTTGTATCTTACAGCCCGTGGAGCTTTGGACAAAATGTGGTCGACGCGGTCGCATCAAGGAACCTGTTGGTACTCATGGTATGGTTCTTAACTTAAACATTATTTCCATATTTATATTTGATAAAATTCAAGCACTTTACAGAATATATTAATGGATTTTAATTATCTGGCTTTTCAGGAGCTATGAAGTGCATTTTTAACGGAGTCATTCAACAGCATGACACAGTCTGCTTAGGCTTGTACAAAAGAGCATATCCTCGGTGGCCAGAGCAACTGTACTATGATAGTTCGGTGCTGTAAAATTTGGCATGGCTTTTCCTTGCAAGGAATTGCCTGCCTTTGGGAGTGAATCTACGGTTCGATTATTGCTACGTTGAAGATTTCTCTGTACATCTTCCTCAAGTGAAAGGAAAATAGTTGGTCTCGTAGATTCCCGTACCTGCAACATCAATCTTTTATCGGCCTTCTGTGAGATGGACAAGGCAATAGGGAGCAGTTTGCTGAGTAATTATAGTTTTGTTCTACAGATTTCTCTTTAGCAATGTATAGGTTATTTTTAAATAACAGATTGAAATAGGGCAAGTCATTTTTGTGCTTTTACTCTGAAAACCCGTCTCATGGGGCATCAGTTTTGAGCATCCGGCTATTAATATGTAATTATATTATGTCGCAAAATACATTGATGGTTTCTTTCAAGATCAATCCCTTGGTTGGATGCTGCTTTTATGTGATTCTTGAGTCTCATTTATCTTACAAGGATGAATTTGTTATGTATTGGCAAAAGGTGAATTTTGTGGGACAAATTTACCCACGTCATGGTACTTGAAGGTAATTGAGAGTCTTTAGTATAGATTTTAGCGTAACCAGAGTTTTCAGAATACTTCGATTGCATGCGGAAGGAGATCGTTGTGCTTGTGCTCACATCCATCAGAGTGATTTTGACAAGATGGAGTGATTTTTTTGGCGACAGGAATAGTTAGAGTTATCCTTGTAGTGGACTCTTCAAGTTTCAGTAGTTTGTAGTTTATATTCATAAGTGGTTTAGTCTTTGCATATATTATACCTAGATCCAGACATGCCAATAGTATTATATACACCTTTATATACTAATCTAAAATTTGAGTTTATCACAATTTCTACAAACAAAGAGTGAGACAGATTGCTCTATCTAATTAGGTCAAATGCTCGGAGGGTTGGCCCCGAGCATTTGAGTTGATCTTCGAGATCATGTAGCCAATTGGAGAGTTCCACGTAAGCTTAATGTCCTTTCAGACAAATCCATGGAGAATTCTTCTTTCATGTGTCATGCATCGGTTGGACAATAGAGATGACCTTATGACCTTTTGGTGGAAAGTGTGGTTTCCAGAGCACATACGCACATGGAGAATATCCCTATAGAAGGATAGATGCGACACCAGCCCGCAGATGGGACAGTACGGGATCTGCTATCAGGTGTAGGGCTGTGATTGATCATCAAGTTGACGGCAATTAAGGGTGGGTTCCGTCGATTCAAGACAGTTCGGACCTCGGCTGGGGCTCTTTTCAAAGTCTTGTAAGAGATTTTTTTGACCTGAGGTTCATTTTAGATCATTGTGTATGACCTCCGTTAAAGTTAGACAAGTATAGAGAGGTATGAAAATTATGGGGTTTGGGATTTCCCTAGAAGCAATTTCAAGTTTGGACGGGGTCATTAGATGATTGCTTTACTCCTGTAGGCTGTAGGTACATGTCTTTGGAGGTCCTGAGGAATAAAAATGCATTCAATCACCCATGTATTGGTGTTGCTTTCCATCCTGTGATGCCTGATGATACACCACCATGCAGCTGGAGGGTAGAATTTTCAGTATTTCCGTGATGTTTGTATAACTATTTCTGGTGCTGATCTTTGTTTTTGTTCTTTAGCTATTGGCAAGCACTAATTCAACCTTTTAATTACTTGGGAAGAAATCATCCAGCATAAAAAATTACTAGCGAAAACATCACCCGTGATGTGTGTGAATTTTTTTTTTTTTTAATTTAAAAAATATATTTAAAATAAAATATTTAAAAAAAATTAAGGATATTACTATATTATATATATATATATACCGTTAATTATTATTAATTAAATATAATATATAATATATATATATATATACATATTATTATATTAATTAAAATAATATATATTTAAAATATTTATATTAAAAATTATATATATATATATTTCATATATATATATTTGGGGGGAGAGGGGGGTGCACTGTAGCAAACCCCCCCTCGCTTAGCGAAAACATGACCTGCGATGCGTGTGAAAAGAATGTTTATTTTTTTTTTTAAATTAAAAATATATTTAAAAAATATTTAATTACTTTAAAATAAAATCAGTTTAAAAAAGAAGATATTATATATATATATAATATATAGTTAATTTTATTATTAAATTAAAATAATATATCTATAATTAAAAAATATATATTTAAAATATATATATATATATATTAAAATATCATATATATATATATATATATTTTTTGGGGGGGAAACCCTCCCCTCGCGCTTAAATATTATAGATTATAATCTGCTTCTCTCGTGAAAAGCATTATCCCAATTCAGTAATTTTTTGCCTACGAAATTGAGCCAAGACAAAACATGTGGATTTTTTTTTTTTTAGTGAAGGGCGTCGTGATTAAGTTCGTTCACTGTGGCCATGCTTCGCCCAATTTCTGTGTTAATGGGAAGTAAATGAAGCGAGTCCATTGGGCCTTTTTCTTTGAGCTATAGCTGATTAGAAACGTTAATAGACTTTGACTCAAATTGAATAAGCATCGTTTGATTGCAAACCGTTGACTTTGACTAATTTAATAGAGTAATTTTGAAGAGTGTGTGCCCCCCTATAAAAAAAAAGGTAAGATTACTTTTAGAAAATATTTATAACATAAAAATTATAAATTTAATAAGATATCTAATTTTTGATATTAATTTTTTTTTCAATAAGTATTTTATACTTTAAAAAATTAACGAGTTTGAAATCGACTTTAAAAATTATTTAAGATCCATTAATTTGGATTTTCGAAATATTTACTTAATTTTTTTAAAAAAAATTAATAAAAAGATAGATCTATTCCAATCTATATTTTTTTATATTAAAAAATATTTTAAATTTATTTTTATAAGAACGTGCGGCTCAGATAGCACGCTCTCTAAAATTACTCAATTAGATAGACTCAAGTCTACGTGATTGTAACGGGCGCAGGCTCCCCTGCATGCTGAGGCATCAGGGTGTAGGAAATCGGACGCCGAGATCGCCGATCCGTTATAATAGGATCTCGAGATTTCGTATAAAACTTTCGTCGACTTATTTGACCTATGTTTAAGCATTTTTGGAAAAATCTTTAAACTACAAAGTTATAGATTTTGATGAGATCTACACTTTGTAGTTGAAACCTTTTTTTCGAAAAATGCCAAACATACATACCGAAATGATAATTAAAACTTTTGGATCATCATTTCGGTAATGTTATTTGACATTTTTTTCGAAAAAGTCTTCAACTATAAATTAGTAGATCTTCATCAAAATCTATAACTTTGTAGTTTCAGAAGTTTATTCAAAAAATGCTTAAAAATAGGTTCAAATAAGTCGACGAAAATTTATACGATAATCTCGAGAATCCGTATTTTTACGATCGGCACCCGGATCTCGCCGTTCCGTTCCTACACCCCTGATTCGGCCGAATCAGGAGAGCGCGTGGTCCGATTGTAACACCGTAGACTTTGACTAATTTAATACACGCTACATGATTGCAACCATGTATTATGACTACACGATAGTCATGGTCTATCTAACGTATTAGTGCTGCTAATGTTCCTTTCCAAAGACTAATGAGTGTTGTCTGGTGTTATATGGGATAATTTGCGGTCAGCTCCTGGATTGAAAATTTTGTCTGTTTCAGCTATCGTACTTTGCTATATTTTATTTCAACCCTCATCATATTTTTTCTGTTCCTCCATTTTGAATACTGTATTAGTATTGTTTTAAAAAAATTTCAATATCAAATTTATAATTTAATGAGATTTATAATTTTTATATTTAATATTTTTCTAAAAAAAATCTTTAAATATGTGTTTTGATATTCCGAAGTGGTAAACGGATTTTTTATCAGACCCGTTAATTGGCTGCATTTTTTAAGTACTAAAATATCTATTTAAAATTATTTTTTTAAAAAAATATTGAATATAAAAGTTATAAATTTTATTAAAATTTATACTTTTATGTTGAATTTTTTTTCTAAAAATATTATACGATAGTAAAAATAAGAATACACATATCTCGAGAAAGAGTCTAAACAGAAAAGAAAATTTTTCGGAGACTAATTCGGATATATTTTGGGCTTGCAGGGCCAACTGGATAAGCCCCGTGTTATATTACCTTCCCAAAGGGCCACGTAGTCCTATTAATTTATAAATGTACTTGCCTTTCTCATTAATGGAAAAAAAAAAAAACAAATAAACAGAGGATAGGGAACATTAAACTAAAATAAACCGTACTTTTTGCTCTTGTTCTTCAATCTTTTCCTATGGCTGCCAAGCAAATCCAAGTATTCCTCCTCTTTTCGCTTCTTCCTTTCTGTCTCCTTAATGCAGAAGTGCAATCTGAAGCAGTAGCTCTTCTCAAAGGAAAACCAGCCTCGCAATCCCTCTCTTTTACGCTCATGGACTTCTTAGAAACCATGCAGATTGGTTCGGTATCGGTGCAACGCCCGCCGGTCGAGTAGTCGAGCTAAATCCCTTCAGCTTCCCTCAGGTGGCACACTCGAGAGCTTGACTTTACTGCTTTTCCAGAGCTTCGCCGTCCTAGACGTCCAGCCCAAACAATCTATACGGTCTATATCCCTGCAAGCATCACCAGTCTTTCGAGTCTCACTTCAATAACCTTGGCAGCAACATCGATTCGGTGGAAGAAGTTGCCACCTGGAGATCACGGGAACCTGCAGATAGCTCCTCGAGCTCACCTCTTTCAAACAACAATTCATAGGAGATATCCCTTACCAGCTGCGCTATCTTCCTAAGGTGGCGTACGTAGACGTTTAGGTTGAATAACACTTTGGACAGCTGCAGATTCACAGTTTGGTCCCCATGGCTTTCCCTGAAAGTTCTGTCCTTGAACCATAACAACCTGGAGGACGGTTTCACAATTCATTCTGAACTGACAGACGTAACGTACCTTGATTTGGATCGTAAACCATTTCACTGTAGGATCCCCGACTCTTTATAGCTATAAAACTTGGTGAACTTGGAGTTATCTGCAAATCTGACACGCAGTTCATTCGAAGGTCCAATCCCATTTGATCACGTTGCTAAGCTCCTGAAGCTCCGGATCTTTTCGCCTTGGACGGTAACTTATCTTGCGGGGGATACCACGAGTCGGTTAATCTTCTGCTATGCATATTCTTGAACTTTAACAATACATTAGAGTGGATCCATACCATCTTCTTTTTGAACCTTCAAAACTTGAACGTTTGATCTTGAGATCTCTGCAGGAACTGAGTTCTGCCTTCCACTCTGAGCATCTGGCTATCTGCAGAAATCTGACGTTTAATTTGATTATACTCAGTACAGTACCAAACACCTCTCTGGTCCAACTCCCGCGAATTGATGATTTGGTGAGTTCTAATAAGCATAGACCTGTCGTCAAATTGTCTTTGACAGGACAGATTGCAGAGATTCACAAGGAATTGCAACACTCCAAGTGTGGATTTGTCAATTTAAACAACCTTGGGAGAAAAATTCCTGCAACTTTAGCAAATCCTTCAGTGGACTAGAGCGTCTCAACTTCGAGCACAAATAGTCTCTCTGGACAATATTCCTGGAATCCTTTTTCTTAGCATGATTGTCTTGCGTAATCGATTTTCTCCTATAACAAGTTCTTTGCCCTATTCCTGGCTGGCTACGTTTTTTTGAAAGCTATTCGCCACAAAGCGTATACATGGGTAATTCAGGATTATGTGGGAAAACGTTCGCCAGGATTATAATATGTGCTGGCTCTGGCTCAAGACAGGTTTGCTCTAACAATATGGATCCTTGTTTATAGTCTTTACCGTTTTTGCAAGCCTCCTCTTATCATAGTAGTCATAGTTTCGAAAACAACTATTCTTGCTACGGAAGAAGCCAAAAACTACGAGAAGATCTACAATCTTTGATTGGGAAAGGAGGAGGTTGAAGTCATCAATTCGCGAAAGATCTCATGAATGGCGACCGGGACAGATTCATGGCGGTCTGACTACTGTAATAGGAAAAGGGGCATTTGGAATTCCCGTCACTAACATGCAGACGCTATTATACAGACGAAGTACTGTCTTGATGTGAGAAGAATCCCGTTTTTGATTGCACGAATATCCACACAGCAAGTACAAAAATGAGTTACTCAGAGAACGAGGTCCAACACCTTATTAACAGAGATCTCGCACCGATTTGTGAAGTTACGAGTGTTTGTTGCCCAAGAAACATGGTACTATGCGAATTCTTGGTGTAAGTGTAATTATTGTGGAGAGGGGCAGTTTAGGGAAGCTCTTTGTCCAGTGAAGATGGAGGGAAGGCATTACATGCGGCAAGGCAGATTAAATTGATACAACGGCATTGCAAATGCCTTGGCATATTTGTACACCACGACTGCAATCCCACGATTGTTCATTTAGGGACAGTCTCATCGAGCAAACATCTTACTGGACTCGGATTTCGAGTCCTCGAATCACGGATTTTGTGCATAGCGAAGCTGCCTCATCTCCGGCACAATCTTACTGGACTATTGGTAGCAGACCTACGGATATCATTAGCAGCCAGTAATTGAACACATCCTTATGCTAAATTCTTATTGATACTAAGCGATCTTAAGTGCTCATTAGTCATTACCAATCACTATAGCAAATACCTCTTAGTTTGTATTACAGTTCTTGGGAACCCACTTCCTGTTTTCTCCATTTGTTTTTAAAGCATTTCAATCATATCTACCATTACGTGCAAACTCGAAATTTCAAGATATTGCCGCTTAAGCCTTGCTAGATTGGAGCTAAAAGGTACGTGCATACACATGAAAAAAGAGTGGTTCCTCGAGTAAAATTTAATGACCACAGGTCGCACTCAATATAAAAACCTCGAAACATATTGCTAAATCTGATCTTCATACAAATTATGGCAAATTATGACGCATTAATTTTTAACTGCTCTATCTTGCAGAGCTTGCTGTACACAGTACGAATATATCTGAATGCTGATCGGTATGCTGGATGGGCTTGCTTGGAAGTGACGGGCATGTCACCCTGGGGAGCAATTTTTTCTATCATTGATCTCCACGTGGGATCCAGTGATGAGTTGCTGCTTAGGATGTTGGGTAGATTCAAAGGTCGTCCTCCAACAGGCCAATTGGCGGAGACAGTAACTCTTATGGTCAAGATGGCGCTTGCATGCACACGAACTGATCCTAAAACAAGGCCGACGATGAGCTTCGTGGCGAAGGAGATTTCAGCCAGGCGGCAAGCCTATGTCCCGGAGACATTCAATTTTATAACTTTAAACAAGCTTGCGGGATTCGAAATGTAGACAACGTGCTTCCCTTTATTTAATTTTGAAAGCAGCTAGTAAATTTAAGTCTAAGGTTTCAAAGAGGCATTACATTTTTCTTTAAAAAACAATTACATATATTTATCCGTGCTGAAGTTATGGGAAAGGTTGGAAAAAAGTGTGGCATGCAGCGGTTGGAAAAAATCGATCTCCTCAATTTGATAGAACTGGAGTTCCTTGACCTGGAAGTATGATCCGATTCTGCAATTGTTATGGAGGAGCAATCCAATGATTCTGAATCGATGTCTGCATATGGTTTATTACTGGAGGAAATAAAATTTCTTGCTATAAGTTTTACATTTGTTTCTTTTGACTTTGTAAGAAGGAATATGGAATTTGGTTGCACACGCTCTTGCAAAATTTAGTAGCATTCTGGATAGAGAAGAATGGTTTGATTCTTCATTACAAACTAATGTAATGTTGCTAGTTAAGAATGCATTATTTGTTTATTAAAAAAAAAAAAAAGGTTAGATGCGTAAGTTGCGAGGAACATCCGTACATCAATTTTCTGAGAAATTATGTGCTAGGCAAATTATCTTAGAACTCATGGTAGGTGAGACAGACACAGCATCGTCTAAAAAACGCTTTTTTTATAGCTAGCTTGATATTTTTAGCATAATTTAGATCTGGATCAGCTGAATGCATTGGACGGTACGTATTTATTATGATCGTTATTTTAACGACACGAAATAAATTAATTTCAAATTTTAATTTTAATAAATTTATATGGTATGGAATTAACAACATGGTTGGTATGGACCATCGACACGATTGATACGTGCCAGAATTTAAATTTATCTTCTTCTACATTAAATTAAATCCCTCACAAAAAAAAAAACGCCCACCCCATGTTCGGCCCACAACTTTGAAGCTCCTGTTTGAATTGTCAACTGATCTCGTCCGCCAACATTATTAGACGAGGAGTCGTGAGATAAGACCCCTCGTTTAGATGCAACCAAAGGTTCGTTAAAAGCACGGAATAGTTACTTAGAACAAATGGTGGAATTGTATCTTATAAATTATTATTTATAACGGAGTAAAATTTATTCTCTTTATATTTCGTAAACAATAATATATCTTTTTAGATTTAATGGGCTGAAAGATTAAAAATTTTAATTAGTAGAATATAAAAACGCACTCTAATTTATAAGATGGTTAAAAAAAAAAAAATAATGTCAAAAAATAGTTTACTTTATCAAATTTTATACAAACTAGTTTGGAAGACGCGCGTTGCGCGTGCATTCCCGCTTAACTTAAAAATCATCATAGTGTTTAAAAAATAAAGAACAAATCAAAATATATGAAATGTATGAGTGGATTGTGAAATTAAAAATTTATTGATTTTTTTTTGTTCCAAAAATTTTTTTTAAGAAAAAATAAATATTTTAAAGCCAACTGTTAAAACAACTGCGAGTAAAAAAGTGATGAGTTGTAAAATTTTTTAGCTGAAAGTTTTTTACAAATATTTTCTTTATAAAATTAGTTTCAAACTCCAAAGTTTTAATAAGATTTAAAATAATAATTTAAAATCATATTTACCTATATAGATGAATATTTTTTTAGAAACTGTTCAATGCTTTCAATTTCTTATTATATATATTATTAAAGAAATTTTAAAAATTCTTCCTAAATTAATGGCTTAGCTCCAAAACTTAATTATATTTTTAAAAAAAATAAAATTAAATCATAATTACGTACGAACAAGTTCTGAAGCTTAGTTTCAATATCATAGATATATTTTTTAGGAGAATAGTTTGAAATGAATAATTATAGAATGATGAGATAACAATTTTAGTCGGTTCAAAATTTTTTTCAGAAAATAATACCAAATAGTTCTGGGGCTAGATAGCCTTAGCACTGATCTTAAAAAAATTGTTACTATTTTTTTTTAAAAAAATCATCTAATTAAATTGATGAAGCTAAAGTCTTAACAGATTTAAAAAAAAAAACTTATAATCATAATTATATACGGCCAATTCTGAGACCATATTTATAAATATGTAGATGTATTTTTGTAAAATAGTATCAAACAACCATTTAGGTCTTTATTCCCTAATATTACTACAAATTAAAATGTTGTTGTTAAAGTTTTTCTTTAAAAAATACTTCTAATAAAAAGTATTGGGGCTGATAATCTTAACGGGAAAAAAAATACTATTGAAAGGTATTATTAAACTGTAAAAAAGCGATAGATTTCGTGAAAATATCAATTTTAGTGATTGGAATTGATTTTTTAAGAAAATATTTTCTTAATATAGTTTTTAGATCATGATAGTTTTATCGGATAATTAAAAAAAATATTGGTCTTTTATAGATTAAAAAAACAATATGTTTTTGGATCTCCGGAAATTCTTAAGATTTAAAAATAAAAGAAAACACTGTTCAAAAGTATTGCAAACTTTACATCGAGCGTGTTACCCAAACAAACATACATATTAGGATGAGTTTTTTTGAAAAAAATTTCATAAAAAGCTTTATAAATTTTATAATATTTAAAAAGTTAATGTAAAAGCTTGTTTTAGAAAACGCTTCTGAAAAGGTGTTTGTGAATTTTCGTAGGAATAGATTGGTTACTCGAAAGATACAATAAAAGGAAAAAAATGATAATCTGATGGGTTCTGACAGAATGCGATCTCCAAACAACGTATTATAGGCTATTGAAATGAATGTAAGCAAAAAGTAAATAATGATTGGAGTCTGAATGTCATTTTTTATATTGCATATTTTTCTAAAAATATGATAGTAATCATAAATCAGGAGATCTTATAGTGCAATATAAGAAAAATAAATAAAGATCGTATACGATATGGACGAGTGTACCAAACATTATATGTTAGGTATTTTTTTTTTGAAAACAGATTTTCATAAAAAACAGTGCATTTGGGTATAAGATCAAACATTATATGAGAAGTTTGAAAAATACACTTTTATGAATAGAAGATATCTCCGAAACTTAACGGATTAAAAAAAAATGGAAACTGTCGAACGCGTACGGCAAGGAAAGTTTTGAAAAAAAATTGATAAGAGCCACACTTTTAATATCGAATTTTTTTCTAAAAAATACTTATGAACAAGGGTTACAAGATCTAAATGTTAATAGGTTACAAAATAAAAGAATATACCCCTTTTCTCCTCCTCTTACGTTGATATATTATACTATTTTGTAAATCTCTAAACATTTAGATCTTAACCCTTGTTCATAAGTATTTTAGAAAAAAAATTCGAATAAGAAGTGTGGCTCTTATCAAATCTATACTTTTATTATTCAAAAATTTTCCATAAAATAAGATGCCTAAGCTCGTACGAAACCGTTCGAGCGTTTAAAGCATTGTGTGTGTAGATCGTTGAAGATTCGGAGATTCAATAGGTTATTTAAAAGCGTTTTATAGCAGTGAAAAACTTTGTGTTTCAATATTAATGTTTTAGATATGGAGAAGAGAGTCTGCGATCCGCGAGCTGCTTTTGTGTGTTGAAAAGTGGGTTTTTCAAAAAAAAGAATACCCCTACTATATTTTTGGTACCTCGTCCATATCGTAATACGATTGTTTTGTGTATTTCTTCAACATGATAGTATGACTCCTAGATCCGGCGTGAAGTAGTTTGGGTATAAATATTTTTTTAGGAAACTTGCAATATTAAAAATGTAGCTCCAATTCAGAATTTCTATAAATTTTAATGTTCAAATTCTTTCAAAATACGCCTATATAGTTGTTTGGTATGTTCTTGCGAACCATAATACAGATTTAAAACTTTTTTTTCTTTTAAGTTCGTTAATACTTTCGAGTAACAAAAAATCTATTTAGAAAATTTCCAAACACCTATTTTTCAGAAGCGTTTTCTAAACAAGCTTTTACATTAACGTTTTAAATATTATAAAAATTTATAAAAGTTTTTTAATTTTTTTTCCAAAAAACTATCCCCTATATGTATGTTTGGTACACTCGATGTAAAATTTGAATACTGTTGACGTGTTTTCTTTTATATTTTTTAAATCTTAAAGATTTCGGAGATTCCAAACATATATTTTTTTTTATCCATTAAAAGACATAATTTTTTTTTTAATTATCCGATAAAACTATCTAGATTTCTAAACATTATTAAGAAATATCTTTTCTAAAACACTTCAACACTTAAAATTATATTCACGAAAATCTATCGGCTTATTTTACGTTTAATAATACTTTTCAAATAGTATTCTTTTTTTCCGTTAAGATTATCAACCCCAATACTTTTTCATTAGAAGTATTTTTTAAAGGAAAAACTTTAACAACACATTTATTTGTAGTTTAATTAGGGAATAAGAGCATAAATGGTTGTTTGTACTATTTTTCAAAATACATCTACATATTTATAAATTATGTCTCAGGAATTGTCTATATAATTATTGATTAAAGTTTTTTTTTTTTAAATCTGTTAAGACTTAGCTTCATACACTTTAATGTAGATGATTTTTTTTTTAAAAAAATATAATTAGTAACAATTTTTTTTTAAGACATGCTAAAGGCTATCTAGGCCCCAAACTATTTGTATTATATTTCTGAAAAAAAATTTTGACACTAAAATTGTATATCTCATCAATTCTATAACTTTCATTTTCAAACTATTTCTAAAAAATATATCTAGATATTTGAAACTAAGCTTCAGAACTTGTTCGTAACGTAATTATGATTTTTTTTTATTTTTTTTAAAATATATTAAGATTTTGGAGGACTAGCCATTAATTTAGAACGAAAATTTAAAATTCTTAATAAGCTCTACGCGCCTGCCCACAGAAATATAGCGCTCACGTCGTCACGCACAGGGTCCCGTCTAACGTATCCCAGGGGCAGAGATGCTCATCTATCCCACGCAGACGCTGTGACGCCTCGTCATACACGCAGCCCTAGACCGGAGGCCTCATCGCACGGTGCCCCCAGAGGAGATCATGCACTGCCGATGGAGTTCAATATAGATACTGGAGGCGGGAGGGGACCACCTTGTGGTGTCTATATATAATTGAAGAAATGGAAGCAGATGAACAGTTTTTAAAAATATTCATATATGATGCGTAAATTATGAATTTTAAATTATTTTTTAAATCTATTAAAATTTTGGAGTTCTGGAACACTAATTTAGAAAGAAATATTTTAAAAAACTTTCAGCATAAAAATTTTACAACTCATCACTTTTTTACCGCAGTTGTTTTAACAGTTGGTTAAATATTTATTTTTTCTTAAAAAAATTTTTGGAAACAATAAAAAAAAATCAATAATTTGTAATTTTCACAATCCATTCATACATTTCATAATATTTGATTTGTTCTTTATTTTTAAACACTTTATATAGATTTTTAAGTTAACGGGTATAATGGCACGCGCAACGCGCGTCTTCCGAAATAGTTATAAATTTGATAAAGTAAACTATTTTTTGACATTATTTTTTTTTTTAACCATCTTATAATAGAGTGCCTTTTATATTCTTACTAAATTAAAATTTTTATCTTCAGCCATTTTAAAATCTAAAAAGATATATTATGTTTACGGAAATATAAAGAGAATAAATTTTACTCCGTTATAATAATAATTTATAAGATACAATTCCCACCATTTGTTCTAAGTAACTTTCCGTGCTTTTTAAACGAACCTTGGTTGCAATTCTTAAAACGAGGGTTCTTATCTCACGACTCCTCGTCTAATAATGTGGCGGACGAATCAGTTGACAATTCAAAACAGGAGCTTCAAAGTTGGGGCCGAACATGGGGTGGGCGTTTTTTTTTTTTTGTGAGGGATTTAATTTAATGTTAGAAGAAGATAAATTCTAAATTCTGGACGTATCAATCGTGTCGTTAATGGTCCATACCAACATGTTGTTATTGCATACCATATAAATTTATTAAAATATAAAATTTGAAATTAATTTATTTCGTGTCGTAAGAATAACGATCATTAATAAATACGATACCGTCCAATGCATTTCAGCTGATCCAGATCTAATGTATGCTAAAAATATCAACTTAGCTAATAAAAAGAAAGTGCTTTTTTTAGACGATTGCTTGCTGTCTGTCTCACCCTACCTGAGTTTCTTAAGATAATTTGCCTAGCACATAATTTCTCAAAAAATTGATGTACGGATGTTCTCGCAACTTTACGCATCAACCTTTTTTTTTTTTAATAAACCAAATATGCATTCTTAACTAGGCAACTTACATTAGTGGTAATGAAGAATCAAAACCATTCTTTCTCTATCCAGGAAGCTACTAAATTTGCAAGAGCGTGTGCAGACCAATTCATATTCCTTCTTACAAAGTCAAAAAAACAAATGAAAACCTATAGCAAGAATTTTATTTCTCCAGTAACTTAAACCATATGCAGAACATCATTCAGAATGCATTGGATTGCTCCTCCATAAACATTGCAGAATGGATCATAACTTCCAGTCAGGAACTCCAGTCTATCAAAATTGAGGAGATCGATTTTTTCCAACCGCTGCATGCCACACTTTTTTCCAACCTTTTCCCATTAACCTTCAGCAGGATAAATATATGTAATTGTTTTTTAAAGAAAAATGTAATGCCTTCTTTTGAAACCTTAGACTTAAATTTACTGCTTGCTTTCAAAATTAAATTACAAGGGAAGCACGTTGTTCTTACATTTCGAATTCCCGCAAGCTTGTTTAAAGTTATAATTTGAATGTCTCCGGGCATTAGGCTTGCCGCCTGGTCTGAAATCTCCTTCGCCACGAAGCCTCATCGTCGGCCTTGTTGATTCTGGATCAGTTTCGTGTCATGCAAGCGTCCATCTTGACCATAAGAGTTACTGTCTCCGCCAATTGGCCTGTTGGAGGGACGATCCTTTGATCTACCACATCCTTCAGCAGCAACTCATTGGATCCACAAGTGGACGTCAAATGAATAGAAAAAATTAGCTCCCCAGGGTGCATGCCCGTCAAAACTTCCAGCGTCACCACTCCAAAGCTATACACGTCGCATTTATCAGTTATTCGTACTGTGTAAGCAAGCTCTGCAAGATAGGAGCAGTTAAAATTAATGCGTCATAAATTTGCATAAATATTTATTGAAAGATCAGAATTTCGCATATAATGAAATTTTCTAGCGAGGTTTTTATATTGATTCATTAATTTTACTCGAGGAACACTCTTTTTCTGTGTACACGTACCTTTTTCAATCTAGAAAGTTAAGCGGCATATCTGAAATTTGAGTTTCACGTAATGGTAATTGATTGAAATGTTTAAAACAAATGGAAAAACAGGAAGTGGTTCCACAAGAACTGTAATACAAACTAAAGGTATTTGCTATATGATTGTAAATGAACTTTAATGAAGCACTTAAGATCGCTAAGTATCAAAGAATTAGTAGCAAAGAGATTTTCAATTACCTGGTGCTATATATCCGTAGGTCCCTGCTACCATAGTCCAATAAGATGTGCCGGAGATGAGCAGCTTCGCTATGCCAAAATCCGTGATTCGAGGCTCGAAATCCGAGTCCAGTAAGATGTTGCTCGATGAGATGTCCCTATGAACAATCGGTGGATTGCAGTCATGGTGTAAATATGCCAAGGCATTTGCAATGCCTTGTATCAATTTAACTCTCCTTGCCCAATGTAATGCCTTCCCTCCATCTTCACTGGACAAAACTTTCCCTAAACTGCCTCTCTCCACATAATCATACACCAAATTCATCATACCATTTCTTAGGCAAAAACCTCGTAACTTCACAATGTTACGGTGGCGGATCTCTGTTAAGGTGTTGACCTCGTTCTCGATACTCATTTTGTTTGCGTGTGATATTTCGTCCATATCAAAAACAGGGATTCTCTTCACAGCAACTACTTCGTCTGTAGATAGCTCTGCTTTGTAGACGGTTCCAAATGCCCCTTTTCCTATACAGTAGTCATCGCTGAATCTGTCCGTCGCATTCATGAGATCTTTGAATGTGAACTTCACCCCTCTTTCCCAAATCAAAGATTGTAGATCTTCTTGTTTTTGCTTCTTCCGTAGCAGAATAGTTGTTGAAACTATGACTACTATGATAAGGAGGCTTGCAACCGGTAAAACTATAACAAGGATCATATTGTTAGAGCAACTGTTTGAGCCAGACCAGCACATATTTAATCCTGGCGCGTTTCCACATAATCCTGAATTACCCATATACGCTTGTGGCGAATAGCTTTCAAAAACGTAGCCAGCAGGAATAGGGCCAAAGAGCTTGTTATAGGAGAAATCGATTAAACGAAGACCAATCATGCTAGAAAAGGATTCAGGAATATGTCCAGAGAGACTATTGTGCTGAAGGTTGAGACGCTCTAGCCATGAGAGATTTGCTAAAGTTGCAGGAATTTCTCCAAAAAGGTTGTTTATTGACAAATCCAACACTTGGAGTTTGCAATTCTTGCTGAATCTCTGCGGAATCTGTCCTGTCAAAACATTTGACGACAGGTCTAGCTCTATTAGACTCACCAAATCATCAATCTCCTGCGGGATTGGACCAGAGAGTTGGTTGTCTGATAAATCAATAAACGTCAGATTTCTGCAATAGCCGAGCTCAGGTGGAATGGCAGAACTCAGTTCTGCAAGATTCAAATCTAAACGTTCAAGGTTTGTAAGGTTTCCAAAAGAAGATGGTATGGATCCACCTAATGTATTGTTATAAAGTTCAAGAATTTGCATAGTAGAGATTAACCCGAGCTCCGATGGTATTCCCCCGCTAAGAAAGTTACCTCCAAGGCGAAGATCTCGGAGCTTCCGGAGCTTAGCAAGTGACAATGGGATTGGACCTTCGAATGAATTCGTGCTCAGATTGAGATACTCCAAATTCACCAAGTTTATAGCTAAAGAGTCGGGGATCCTACCAGTGAATTGGTTTAGATCCAAATCAAGGTATGTTACGTTTGTGCAGTTCAGAATGAATTGTGGAAACCGTCCTCCAAGGTTGTTATGGTTCAAGGACAAGAATTTCAGGGAAAGCATGGGGACAAACTTGGTGAATTCTGCAGCTTCCAAGTGGTTATCACCTAAATCTACGTACGCCACCTTAGGAAGATAGCTCAGCTGGTAAGGGATATCTCCTATGAGATTGTTGTTGAAGAGGTGAAGCTCGAGGAGCTTCTGCAGGTTCCCGATCTCAGGTGGCACTCTTCCACCGATCATGTTGCTGCCAAGGTTAATTGAAGTGAGACTCGAAAGACTGGTGATGCTTGCAGGGATAAGACCGTATAGATTGTTGAAGCTGACGTCTAGGACGGCGAGCTCTGGAAAAGCAGTAAAGTCAAGCTCTTCGAGTGTGCCACCGAGGGAAGTGGAAGGGAGATTTAGCTCGACTACTCGACCGGCGGCGTTGCACCCGATACCGAACCATCTGCAATGGTTTCTAGAAGTCCATGAGCGTAGAAAGGAGGGATTGCCGAGGCTGGTTTTCCATTTGAGAAGAGCTACTGCTTCAGATTGCACTTCTGCATTAAGGAGACAGAAAGGAAGAAGCGAAAAGAGGAGGAATACTTGGATTTGCTTGGCAGCCATAGGAAAAGATTGAAGAACAAGAGCAAAAAGTACGGTTTATTTTAGTTTAATGTTCCCTATCCTCTGTTTATTTGTTTTTTTTTTTTTCCATTAATGAGAAAGGCAAGTACATTTATA
>MJHO01000387.1:2691-46548 GCA_002076135.1 Xerophyta viscosa | reverse complement strand
TTATTTCCGCACCGTGTTCGTATCAAATACTCTCTTTGGCTCCTTTATGAGGGTATATCTTGCCTAACATGTGATCAACAGAATATCGATGAGGTAGTGGCATGTCTTAAATCGAACAATAGGATAAGGATAATTATCGTTATAGTACCGATTGTTCGCTTGTCGTTGCTTAGTTGCCATGTCTCTACATTTCTCAGAGCCAAAATCCTTTGAGTAGTGCCTGTTTGTTCCGCTAGCTGATGCGATTCGGTTCCCCTCGAAATGCTCTGATTCACTTATTACTCCAATCATTCGATTTGATTGTCAAAGGTTACAAAGATTTCTATAATCAGGCTAAACACTACCTATAACACCTGTGGGTTGGCTCCTCAACCCTTGCCTATAAGGAGACAAGAACCTTCGGAATACGCCGGTGCCTAGACCCGTTGCCTATAGAGAGAGGCAAGAACCGTCGTTATACGCCTTGGACGCCACAATCGACTACGGGGAAGTTCGATTGATAAGTCCGGTGGTGGACGCCTTGGATCTCTCTGATAAGTCCTAGAATTCTAAAAGAACCAAAGAGATTTCACAAACCTCACAATAATGAACACGCAAGTTGATTCGAATTACAAACCCAAAGGGGTATTTATAGAGTACATAAGGAGGTTTCGAAGATTGTAGCCGGCCATAACCCTAATAGTCTTAGCCAAAATCTTTCGTAGATTCTAGAAAAACTCAAATCCAGGGAAAATCTAATCAACTTCCTAATTACATTAGATATGGCCGAAATTTCCTTAAAGAGGAAATATAGGAAACCTAGAAAATCTTGGAAACTAGAAAATTTAGGGAAATAAGATTTAAGGAAGCACATGTGGCCAGCCCTAGGATCTTCTTAACCGAATTGAGGATATTTCGGCTATAAAGTAGCTTAATCAAATTGAGAATATTTCTCAAAGTGATACTCTTGGCCGAGATGTGCCCTAACTCTAACTTGAACCACAGTTAGGCTCCAAGATTTGGATCATCATGACATGATTATGTTCTTTGGACTTGATCTTGCTTGCCTCGGTCCAAAGCCCTTGCATAAATCAATGAAGTGACTCTTTGAATGTTCTAGCTTGAGCCCATGTAATAGGTCCAACTGGAAGTTGAATGCGCTCCGAGTCCTCTTTGATAGTGCTTCTTGTGTCAATCGAGTCCTTTGCGACCTTGTCCTCATCATAGCTCTCGTGATTCGTTTGTTTCCTTGTGGTGGTTTCTAAAATCATGCTGTTGGTCAATCTCTTGACCAATAAGTAGATCATGTGGATTCTCCCTTGAACAACTTTCCTGCAATAGACAATTAATAAAACTAGACAAACAAATTGGTAAAAGGTTAGTACTCTCCTCCAAGCAATTCTTTTTTCTCTCTTTTTTCTCCACATCTCTCTCTCCTTTACTATTGTTTTCTTTCTCTAACTCATTTTCTCCCACTTTTTGTACATTCAAATCACACTCCAATTCTTTTTCTTTTTCTCTTTCTTTACTATCTTGTTCTAACTCTCTTTCTCTCTCATCATTCTCAATCTCTTGTATTTTCTTACTCACTTCTTTCTCTCTCCCTCACTTTTCTCTCTTTTCCTTTCTTTAGTGCTAAGTAAGTCTCCCATACAAAACTCGAGTCAGCTTGTTGTATAGTGCTACCCTTCTTCTTTTCCTGCTCCTTAACTCTGTGCAACATGTCTCTTACTCCTTTCGTTCAAACGACCTGAATATGTCAGCAGTTTTCCGGTTCATAATTCCCTTGGTTTGCTCATGTCTCCAATCAGAGTGTTTGTTGTCTTTAAGCTCCTGCAATCTTTGGTAGCGCCCTCAGTAGTATTGGTTCGGTAGAAATCGTTTTCGCATTACCATCTTCATCACTTCCTATGTCTCGATGGGGCGTTCTCCGTTCCTATTGTCAATTGATCCCACCATGCAAATGTATTGTCAGTAAACTCTGTAGTGGCGAGTTTTACCCTTTTTAATTCATAGTAACGGTGCCACTCAAAAACTAGCTCCATCTTCATTTCCCACTCTAGGTAAGCGTCAGTGATGCGAACCCCGTCGAACTTGTCGCGGAACCCAACAACAATAATATGGATCGAACCCCGGATCGCCCAAGATAGAGATTTCGATGGATGGAATATTGACCCCGTATGTATGTAGACCTAGAAACCAATATTAAAAAGTATGAAATGTAGAGAATATTGACCCCGTAGCTATAAAGAGCTAGAAACCAATATTATAAGAAGCTTAAGAACTACAAGTAATCGACTTGCAACCCTTGAAGCATAAGTTCAACAAGAACATTTGGAGTAAATTCCTCGGCACACAAGGTTTGATAATTACTCAATGGTTTGAAAATAACTAAGGAAGAGCTTATTATAGTGCTGCTTGTAATTATGAAGCAATTAAAGAAAAACACAAGTTTCCTAACATAGGAAAAAAGAAAAGCAACTAACTAGGCCAGCCATTAAAGAGTTGTTCAATGCATTGCATTGAGGGCTTGGCTTGGAATTCGTCAAATTGTTGGTGGAGTGCTCCTTGATGCATTCCAACCAGATTTGAGGAAATCGTCGAAATCATCCTTTAATGCCTGGTGTGGTTAATGAGGTCCAGCACTTTTCGTTGCCAAAATTAGCCCGTGTCGACTTGTTCGTTCTTTGAACTGCGTTGTCTCTTTTCCGAATATGCGTCCATAAGTTCTGGCAGGCTTGCTCCAATATCTTGGCACGCGCTCATTGTAACCGGTCCAGTAGAAATGTGCAACTTGTCCTCATGCTTTGGAGTTCGGCTCAACCTTGGGTTTGTCACCACGGGATGGTCCCTATCATTCCCTCCTTCTTCAAAAGGATTCGTCCTCGAATCTGCGCCCACATCAAAAGGAGAAAGATCAGAAAACTTAAATGTAGAAAATCATTTTGATACTCACTTGCAGTCGATCTTGTAGGCATTTTCATTAACCTTTTCTAGGACTTTGAATGGTCCATCTCCTCGCGGATTAACTTTGATTTCCGTTGGCTTGGAACCTCTCCCTTCATGAATGAACCAACCCATCTCCTGGTTTCAAACGTGACATTCTTTCTTCCCTTTGGCTTCGAGTGGCAGCGTGATCGTATCTTTTTGCAAGATGTGTTCCCTTGCTTCTTCATGGAACTTCTTCACCAATTCTGCCTTACGCTTTCCAATAAGCTTAACCAATCTCACCAAATAGGAATGGAGTTAAATCCAATGGAGTTAGTGGATTAAAGCCATAAACAATCTCAAAGGGTGAAAACTTTGTAGAAGAATGCATGACCCGATTATATGCAAACTCAATGAATGGAATACAATCTTCCCAATTTTTCAAGTTCCTTTTAATCACAGCTCGCAACAAAGTTCCTAAGGTTCGATTCACAACCTCTAGTTTGCCCATCAGTTTGTGGGTGGCAAGTTGTAGAAAATAAGAGCTTTGTTCCCATTTTACCCCACAAAACACGCCAAAAGTGACTTAGAAACTTTACATCACAATCACTTACAATGGTTCTAGGAATGCCATGTAAATGCACCACTTCCCTAAAGAAAAGATCCGCCGCATGAGTAGCATCATCTGTTTTCTTACAAGGAATAAAATGAGCCATCTTTGAAAAACGATCCACTACTACAAAGATAGAATCCTTACCATTCTTGGTCCTAGGCAAACCCAAAACAAAATCCATTGATACATCAGTCCATGGATGACTAGGGACGGGCAAAGGCATGTAAAGTCCATGAGGTTGAATCTTAGACTTGGCTTTCTTACATGTGACACATCTACGACAGATTCTCTCAACATCTCGCTTCATATGTGGCCAAAAGAAATGCTCTCTCAAAACATCTAAGGTCTTAGCCACACCAAAATGCCCCATTAAACCTCCCCCATGGGCTTCCCTAACAAGCAACTCTTGCATTGAGCTTTGTGGAATACATAGCTTGGTTCTGCACCGAAAACAAATACCCACAATGCCTTAAAACATGTAATGCCCCTTTTCCAAATTCAGAAAAAAAATTCTTAAAATCATGATAGTTCAAATATAACTCTTTGATATGTTCAAATCCTAAAAGTTTAGCATCAAGAGTCGAGATAAGAGTATACCTGCGAGATAAGGCATCGGCCACAACATTTTCTTTACCTTTCTTGTATTGGATCACATAGGGAAACATCTCGATGAACTCGATCCAACGTGTGTGCCGTTCGGTTCAGCTTGCTTTGACCCTTCAAATGCTTCAAAGATTCATGATCGGTGTGAATGATGAACTCCTTAGACCATAAGTAATGTTGCCATGTCTCCAAAGCCCTCACCAACGCATAGGAGCTCCTTATCATTATGTGGAGTAGTTCAATGCAAGCCCCGTTTGTTTCTCAAACTGAAGTAAGCAATAGGCTTCTTCTTCTTGCATAGGGATGGTACCTATACCAATACCGAAGCATCACATTTCGATTTCAAAAAGGTTTAGAAAGTCCGGTAAAATTCGTAAAGGAGCTGAACTTAGCATTTTTTTCAAGGTATTGAATGCCTTCTCTTGCTCCTTGCCCCATCTAAAACCAACTTCCTTCTTGATGATCTTGGTCAAAGGAGCAGCTATGTGCTTAAATTTACGCACCAAAATCTTCGATAGAATCCAGCAAGGCCATGGAAGCTTCGGACCTCAGCAATGGTAGTGGGTGTAGGCCATTCACGAATTGCTTTCACCTTCTCTTCATCTACTTCGACGCCCCTGGAGCTTACAACAAAACCAAGGAAAACAACACTTTCCAAGAAAAATTCACACTTCTTAAGGTTAGCATACAATTCTCCTGCCTCAACACCTTAAGAACACATCTCAAATGATTCATATGATCATGCTCAGTCTTGCTATAAATCAGAATATCATTCAAAATAAACAACAACAAATTTTCCAATTGTAAGCACGCAAGACATGATTCATAAGGCGCATTAAAACGTACTAGTGCATTAGTCAATCCAAATGGCATCACTACCATTCTACAATCCATTCTTGGTTTTAAATGCAGTTTTCCGCTCATCTCCTTCTTTCATGCGAATTTGGTGGTTTACCCACTCTTCAATCCAATCTTAGAAATTATTAGTGGACCCGTTGCAATTCATCAAGCATATCATCCAATCTAGGAATAGGGATAGCGATAACTTTACCCGTTATTTTATCCAGCTTCGACATCCACACCACATCCTCCATGTGCCAATCTTTCTTGGGAACGAGTAAAGGGCCACAAACATGGAACTCATGCTCTCTCGAACATAGCCCTTGGTCAGTAACTCATCGACTTGCTTTTGGAGTTCCTTCGCTTCTCGGGAATACACCGATATGCTGGTCGGTTTGGAATGGGTGCTCCCGGTATGTAATCAATTTGATGTTCAATCCCACGGATTAGTGGCAATCCCGGTGGCATCTCTTCAGGAAATACATCATCAAACTCCTTGCAAAAGAGAAATCACAACACTAGACAAAGAGGAGTTAAAATCAGAGATAAAGTAGGCCTCCTTGTACAGAACAAATCATTGGCCTTTCATTCCTTTCTAACACTCTCTAACTCTCTTTCTTTTGTGAAGAAACTCATTTTTCTTCCCTCTTTTCTTTTCATGGCTGAACTCTCACATTTCTTTTCACTTTCTTTCGCACTTTTCTCTCGACTTTCTTTTCTCTCATTTTTACTCTCTTTTTCTTTTGATTCAGCCACTCTCTCATTTCCTTTTCGAAAATCTCAGCGGTTGACTTCTTTATTTTTGGAGTTGCCTCTTCAAACACTGTGATGTGGGTGGAGCGGTTGCAAGTGTTTACACTTCGGATTTATCCTTGATTGAGCTTTTATACCGATTCTGGTACCCATTCATTGTGTAGTCTTTCGATCATATTGCCACGGCCTCCCGAGTAGCAAATGGCTGGCTATCATAGGAATTACATCACACAAAACTTCATCATGGTACTTCCCAATAGAGAATGAGATCAACACTTGCTTTGTCACCTTCAATTCACCACTCTCATTCAGGCCACTGAAATCTTATTATTGGTCTAGGGTGCTTTTGAGTGCTCAAACCAAGCTTCTCCACCATCAGCTTGCTTGCCACATTCACAGTGCTTCCTCCATCAATAATCAGCCCACATCCTTCACGTGGCATCGAGTGTAGAATTTGTTCTCTCTTTGTAGCCCATCACCACCTTCTTTGGCTTGCACATGTAGAGCTCTCAAAACAACAAGAGTTTGACCCGATACAGCATGCTCCACATCATCAGAATCTTCAAGTGATGGCATAGAGTCAGCGTCACTCACATGCTCATCCGCACTTTCAATCTCCCCATTATCTAACATAATCATGGCTCTCTTGTTCGGACATTGAGAAGCATAATGACCAGAAACCTAAAAACGAAACATTATATCAACGGTTTCTTTGAGGTTGGGGAAGAAAAATTACCCCTCTCCTTAGAATCAGATGATGGCTTGGCTGCCGGCTTGTCTCCCTTGGCCTTCTCCTCTTGCTTTGAACCAGCCCATTTGGATCCAGCCCCTTTCAAACTTGGAAGTCCATCTTCGGAATTCGAATTGGATGATTCGAATCTAGATGACGCACTCTTCCCCCTTTCTTTACCGCTGCCTCTCAACCTTCATAGCGATGTGTACTACTTCTTCAAGCTCCACGTAATGGTGCAGCTCCACAATATTGGCAATCTCCTGATTAAGCCCACAAATGAACCGAGCCATGGTTGCCTCTCGGTCCTCGTCAACATTGGCACGAATCATGGCAATCTCCATCTCCTTGTGGTATTCCTCTACGGTTTTAGACCCTTGCTTAAGACTCTGCAGCTTTAAATGTAAATCTCGGTAGTAATGGGATGGGACAAACCTCCTTCGCATGACAGCTTTCATGTCCTCCCAATTGTCAATTGGTCGCTCCGCACTTCGACGACTACTCACCATCAATTGATCCCACCAAACTATGGCATAGTCGGTGAATGCCACGGCTGCAAGCTTCACCTTCTTCTCCTCGGAGTAGTTGTGACAATCAAAAACCAGCTCAACCTTCCTTTCCCATTCGATGTAAACATCGGGATCGGTCTTGCCTTGGAATGGAGGAATGGTCAGCTTGATAGACCCCATATTACGATCAACGGTGTCTCTTTCTTGGCGCCTCCCACATGCTCGCCATGGTCTTTCGGCCCTTGCTCCTCGAGCCCTTCTCATTGTAGCAATGGAAGACACATCATCCTCATCATCATAGGATCTCTCCTCGTGGTCATCAAATGGATCAATATTTGGTGCCCGCGGTTGGTTATGGTTCCTCCTTGGTCGCTGATTGGGAATTTGTTGCAACTGGTCAAACCTCTCATCATGCCTCCCCAACCGGTCATTGATCGTATTGAGCACCATGTTCATTCGCTCAATTGTTTGCATAGCCCGAATGACGTTGCTATGATCAGGGCCTCCACTACTTTGTTCCAATCCCCTACTATCTTCTTGTGACATGTTGAAAACCTGCACAGAAATTATTAGAATAAAAATACTTCACAATCACTCCCTCACGTGTTTTACCTCAAGTTGATGTCACACAAACTCTCGTCTTTTAGCTCAACACAATGGCTTTTACCCTCTTATTATCTCACCCGTTCTTGCCTTTTTCCTCTTGTAGATTTCTCCATAAAGTTCTAGAGGAACTAAGCAATCTGATTACAAGTCCTTGAGAAAATTACTTGTTTACTCAAGCTACTCATAATATCAGTTCAATACAGCAAGGAAGCAAAGAGATACGGATGAAAGGAATGAGAACGGAAACAAATATTGATGGATGAACACAAGTATGATTGGACGAAAAAAAATATGGAATTGAAAAAAACAACTTTGACAAATCAGCACAAAGATAACCCAACCGATCAATGGATAGCCAATCTAGCAGCAATAACCAATATAATGCAAAGAGATATCAAATTGTTCAATGTATTCTTCGCCCACTTCAGATCTCTCCTTTTCTTTTTTTTTTTTTTTTTTTTTTTTTTTCCGGGTACTTTTCAACTTTCAAATCTGAAATAAAAGGATGAATAAATCACAAAACAAAAGGATAGCTCTGGAAATTCCAAAACGACGAACAAGGAAACAACAAAAACAAACAATGATAGGTGAAACCTCGGTTTGGAGCCTAAGCTCTGATACCAAATGATGCGAATCCCGTCGAACTTGTCGCGGAACCCAACAACAATAATATGGATCGAACCGCCGGATCGCCCAAGATAGAGATTTCGATGGATATGGAATATTGACCCCGTAGGATATGTAGACCTAGAAACAATATTAAAAAGTATGAAATGTAGAGAATATTGACCCCGTAGCTTAAAGAGCATAGAAACCAATATTATAAGAAGCTTAGAACTACAAAGTAATTCGACTTGCCAAACCCTTGAAGCATAAGTTCAACAAGAAACCAATTTGGAGAAAATCCCTCACGCAAGTTTGATAACACTTTCAATGTTGCTGGAAAATAACCTAAGGGAAGAGCTTATATATGCTCTATGTAATTATGAAGACAATTAAAGTAAAACAACCAAAGTTTCCTAACATAGGAAAAGGAGAAAAGCAATAACTAGGCCAGCCAATTAAGAGTTGTTCATATTTGCATTGATGCTTGGTTGGAATTCGGTCAAATGTTGGTGGGAGTGCTCTTGAATGCATTCCAACCAGATTTGAGGAAGTCGAAATCATCCTTTAATGCCCTGGTGTGTATTATGAGGTCCAGCACTTTCGATGACCAAAATTAGTCCCGTGTCGACTTGTTCGTCTCTTGAACTGCGTGTCTCTTTCCGAATATGCGTCCATAAGTTCTGCAAGGCTTGCTCCAATATCTTGGCACGCGCTCTTGTAACCGGTCCAGTAGAAATGTGCAACTTGTCCTCATGCTTGGAGTCCGGCTCAACCTTGGAGTTTGTCACCACGGGATGGTCCCTATCACTCAGGGTCGTTCTTCCCGAAAAAAGATGGTATCTTCATCTTAATGCTTCCTAAATTGTTGTCTTCCTGATTTCGATCACCTCGAATCCGCCCAAACCTCCTATTGCCTCCGGTTAATCCGAGATCTTCATCACCCTCCAACTCGTCGTCATAGGAGTCAATATCTACTCCACGTGTCATTCTTGGATAGGAATACTCTCTCCTACTAGCATTAGGGTTGCATGAGGTCGTTCCGAGTGCTCTTCCTCTAACTGGTCCAATCGTACATGCATCCTCCTCATCCGGACCATTATAGCCTCCTTTGTTCAGGGGCACCCTATCCACGTGCTTACAAATACTTGCATGGTGAGGCGATTCGGTGCTCCTCGAAATTCGAACTTGGCTTGCTCCGATTCACTTGTTGCTCAAATCCTTCGATTTGATTGTCGAAGGTTCCCAAGACTTCAAGAATCAGAGTAAACTACTATTTCGACTATTCTACTCTACAGATAACTCTCGTGGGTTGGCTCCTCGACCCTTGCTTATAAGGAAGCAAGAACCTTTGGAATACGCTGGCACCTAGACCTGTTACCTATAGAGAGACGCAAGAACTGTCGGTATACGCCTTGGACACCACAATCGACTACGGGAAAGTTCGATGATAAGTCCGGTGGTGGACGCTACGGATCTCTCCGATAAGTCCTAAAATTCTAAAAAACCAAAGAGATTTCTTAAACCTCACAACTATCAACACACAAGTTGTTTTTGCATTGATGCCCCATAGGGGTATTTATAGTAACTGAGTCTCGAACATCCTCCTCCATTCCTTTGGTCTTACTAATCGTGCTTGTATCAGGATCTTACTTCCATACCTTCCTGTTCGATACAAACCTTTTTCAGTGCAAATAACATAACTTTCTATCCTAACTTTGAAGAAAGGAGTCAAAGAATGTTATTTATTTTTTTATCTAAATTGGAAGTATCTGTGAAAAGAAATGGGAGTCTTCGAACAATTTATTTCCATAATTTATCCCGATTTGATGGAATTTTCGTTCTTAGGTATTATGCTTACCGAGGTAATAAGTATAAAATCAAAACCTTGGTGAGGAATAATAAATTTTGCAAGTTCAAAGTCTATATTGGAGAGAAGTTCACCGGTGTGATTAACCCCTGTGAAATTCAAATAGGATTACTATTTAGCCAATTTTCGTAGGGTAGAGAGTAATTGGTCATATCAGAGCAATGGAGGGAAATCCATAATAAATAGGTGGATCCTGAGAAAAGCTTATTGATACGAAAATTTCTCACTTGACTCGAGCGAGAAATAAATAATGGTTATTGAAGTATGAAGCGAAAGCATTGAAAACAAGAGGTTTGTTGGTGGATTAGGTGAGTGACTATGATAGTGAGCCGGACCCTCCTCTTCGTTTCGTTTGTGGAGGCTTGGCCGATGGAGAATTGACTATGATAGTGAGCTCGCCACCAGATCCTGAGCACCGAGATCTAGCATTTCCTTTTAATTGATTCCGCTTGTTTGTTCTACTTGAGCATGCAAAGCCTCAATGAAGGAAGGGGACGACTAGAGTGACCCATAGCCCCTGTTCTCTCAGTTCCATTGGCTTAACAAGTCTGACACAAACAAAGAATTTACGAGCAAGCGGATGAGTTCGAATTGCCGCCTTGTGCAGGCCCCTGTAAACAAATCTAGGGGGCCCTCATATACAACCAGCAAATTCTGACACCGGTCGATCGGTTGAGCGCTTGAGCCCTTGTGATGAGCTCACCTTTTATCAGGCTAGCTCACATAGCTGGTTACTTTGTTCGGGGCAAAGCACCTCACATTTTTGAAGGGATGCCTTTATGTCGTCATCAGAGTCTCCCGGGGGCTTTTCTTTCTTTTGTCAGACCTCATATACAACCAGCAATTCTCCCGCTTTTTCTCCTCTTTGACAATCGCTTCTTTTCCTGCTTTTCTTTTCTAGTTTCCACTTTGGTGAAATTCACTTCCCCAGGACGCTTCCACTCGGTCTACACGCTAAGCAGCATGGGGTCCGCAATTACCACTGAGGGGTTTGAGAATAGCCCTCGGCAAGAGGATCGAGATGGGTGGTCAACAGTTCATTTTCCTTGCAAAGAGATGACCTCAAACTAGGATAAGTAGCAAAAGATCTGCCTTTCGAGCAAGCGGAGGGAGGGTCTCGGATAGGCAGGCGGAGAGCATAGAAGAGTAACAAGAGACCGGGAGGCTGTCGATAAATTAAAAGAGTGAAAGGAAATGAAAGTGGAAGGTGCAAGTGGTGACTTAGCAAATGCCATTGAATCGGTAGGGCTTACAGTTTGCTTGATAGTTAGTCTAGATTTTCTCACATCAGGATCCTGGGTGATGATGTGAAAACGGAAATTGTCTTCCTCAGCGTTCATCCTTGAATTGCTTGCCAGTTGCTGGTCACTGGAGGCAGTTCTTCGGGGAGTAGTGCTTCATGCCTTAGGGGTTACAACGACTGATCAAGATTCGAGAAATCTGCAAGGTTCGTCGTGATGTTGGGGGTGCCTGGGGTACCCGGCTTCGAAGCTGGCTCTGATAAGCATTGCTAGCTTAAGCGAGCCATGTTTCATTTTGCTCACTATCTCTGTTGGCAGGGCTGAACAGAGGTTCCTTCACAATTTGCTCAATTAGCACTTCCACATCAAACCCTCTAATAAGAGAATAGTAGATCCAGAGAGATAATGGAATAAGGCGGAAGTCTTCATAATGAATAAGCACATCTTCACCCATGAGATCACATTTTGAAGTGCACAGAGGGTCAGCTAGCTCAACAGACCCAAAGCTGCTTATTGCCATCTTTATTTAGCGTTAATGTGCCAGATGTGGCCAAATTACATACTACATACCCCGACTTATCGCTGTTTTGGACTTTGACACCCTGTTTTAAGAAGGAGGCGCTGCTGCGCATATCTCCTTCTATTTTATTGCTAATGGCGTTAATAGAGTGCTGATATGGCAAGCAAATATCCCAACTCGGCCAAATTACATAAAACATACACGACTTATCTCTAATTTGGAGTTTGACATCCTATCTTACAAATATGCTCCAGACAAAAAATACCAACAACTCCATAATTAACAGATATATGCATCTACAAACACTAACAAAGTATCACATCTGATATAATTTTGCTAAGAATGCAATACAGAAGCACAGTAAGACTTCAATTCTGCATTCTTCAGTTTGTAGCTAAGATTCTAATTGATATATTTGTATATATTTGGAGTTCGATCATTGATCCATCAAAAAAACCACAAAGATCAAGAGGTTAAAACTTTAAATTCAAAATAACAAAATAGACATATCAGATTAGGGGTGGAAACGAGTCGAGTTCGAGTCGAGTACCACTAAGCTCATGCTCGGCTCAAACTGGACTCGACTCGAAAAATCTCTAGCTCAAACTCGACTCGTGCTCGACTCGATTGTATCAACTGGGTCGAGCTTGAGTCGATTCGAGCCGAGCTCGACCCAAGCTCAGCTTGCTTGCATGAATTAGACTAAGCTCGAGCCGAGCTCGAACTCGCTTAAGTATTTTGTTGTAAAAATTGTTTGAATAAAATAGAAAAGCTCGTTTAGTCTCGCGAGCCTAATGAGCGAGTACCACAATGCTCAAGCTCGGCTCGTTTAATTACTCGAGCTTGAATTTGTGCTTAAACTCGACTCGAGCTGTATAATACTCGAGCTCGAGCAGAGCTTAAACGAGTTCGAGCACGAGCTACTCGTGAGCAGCTCGGCTCGTTTTCAGCCCTACATTAGACCTCCCAGAGATATGGACATATTATTTACAATCTTAGCTAGAAATTAAAGAATGTAGAATCGAAGTCTTGCATTGGTTTTGTATTGCATTCTCAGCTAAATTGTCTAATATGGGGTAGTTTGTTGTAATTTGTTAGTAGTTGTAAAATTTAGAATCATATATCATTTTGTAATGCAGGTACTAGATCATTTGGAGTGACTGTTAGTTGTGGTTCTGTTATAATTTTGCTATGGAGCATATTCGTAAGACAGGTGTCAAAGTCCAAAACAGCGATAAGTCGGGGTATGTAATATGGTATTTGGCCCAGTCGAGACATTTGTTGTGTCACGTCGCGCTCTGTTAACGTCGTCAGTGACAAAAATGGACGGAGGTAAACTCCAAAATAACGATAAGTCGGGTGCCTAATAGGTAATTTGCCCATGCCAGATGTTTATAGGAAAGTCTTGCAGCAGGACCCAGATCTTGTAACGTTTCTTGGGGTGAGGGAGTGTATATTTACACTCCATTTGATAGACAGGAAAGCTATACGACTATCACCGAAGGTTCCAATTCTGAGACCTTTTTCACTTTCAAAGAGTTGGCACCTCTGGACAGATGCACACTCAGCATGCCAGCGATTTACCTCTTAAGGTCTTCGAGCCATGTTCAACAGTCGAGTTGCTGACCTCGAGCCATGTTCATCAGGTTCTCCTATCCACAAGGTATGCGTCTTCAGGGCCGGGAGATTGCAGTGGAGCTACCTGCACGCGTTGGTCAGCGTGAAAAGCCTCACTGTCCGTATCGGCACTTCAGCAAGTTCTTCGTTCTTTTCTTCCTTTCTTTCATACAAATAGTCTTCGATCGGCCTTTGTCATACACTTATATATTATTAGATATACGATATGACCGACTGATAGATCTTGAGACTTTGTTTGGCTACTGAACTGACCCAAAGTTGATGAATATAGGTCTACCTATGATTCCCCGATCTTCCCTCAGGTGAGACCACCACCTATCAGGCCGACGAGCGGTCCACGGAGACGCATAGCCCACCTACCTCGATGTATGAAGTCGTATCATTCCAACCGTAAATGGAACATTCGACAGAGATCGGCGAATTCTGCACCACCAACCCTAGCTTGAATCCAGCTTTCCCAACCGGATAGGTGAAAACAATCCAATCTATCCATTTCTTCATCTTTCTCCTTCCGAAACCAAATTGATGTGTCAAAAGTGTAGCCTATAGAAAGAACTAGTCACCAAGCCATAGCAAAAGCCCATAGCACAGCTAGCCCGAGGTTTGACATTCATTACGTGCACTTCTTTAAGTGCGATGAAAGGGCAAGCGGCTAAAGGCCACTAACAGAAAGAAGGTCTTCAGCGCCAAGCCTCACTCAAGTAGGGTTGACAAAGAAGACAAATTGAGGCATTTGGAGGTACCACCACCTCTCGTCTTTATCTCCTTATCTAATCTACTGTACGTCCTGTTACTGTCCCTTTTCAGGGATTACGACCAGCAACTGGCACACTATCAGTCATATTTGGTTGAAAAGAAGAGTACCACTGTCTATCTCTCTATCTTCATGCAAAACACGTCTACCATGCTGTGAGCAAGCCGACGGAAAATAAGACAGACCACTCTTGCAAGTCTTTCAACTCTTTAATCAAGACCGACCAATTCCTCGGCTTCCAGATTGAGTTCTTTAGGTATCATCTCCGACCTGAGGAAGCTACTTAGGCAGGTATGGCGGCGGTCGGGGATAACGGTCTTCCGCCTTAGAGGGCCCAGCTGTGCGTTTTTGGTAAGCTAGCAAAGGAACATTGCCTTGCTTCTGTCGCTATGTGTAGGAACACTTAGACTTTCTATAAAATCTGGTCCTCTGTTTGTGAGTCAATACCTCAAACACGTCGGCTTATTGCTGATGTGGTATTGAGGTGGTGACCGTGATCAGAAGGTTCAGCTAAAAGTCTTTGTAGCTTGCACCCGATCTGGTACACGCTAGTTTATACCTGCTATTTTTAGGAAGACAACGGAATGAGTCGTCAATTTTGCTTGAGTTTGACAACTCTTGCAAAGTTGACTTTTGCCTGGCCAAAAAGGTAGTAAAGTCAAACCTACGACCACTCACATATCAAAATATCAAACCGGACAGCCATGTGAAAGATCTCTGCGTCGAGTTATTGACTAGGATTTCTTCAGTGGCAGCAGTGTATACCAAAGGAGCTAGCTCCAACATCCCATTGAAGCTAGGTTGGGTCTTCCGACCAGTATGGTCTTCAGGTCCGAATACTCATTTCCGACCAGGAGTGGACAGTCATGATATTCTCAAGGACTCTGTACCTCATAAGAATAGTTACAGCATCTGGCATACACTTTCTATTGATGCAGGTGCTCTGACTACTCTCTGGACTCCTGGACGATAGGGTCCTCATGCTTTCAAACCAGGACTTACAACGTCACGGACGGATGGGATAACCATATTACTACTCCGCAGGAATCAGCCAATGCTTTTGGCGTGTTCTTAGAGAGGTTTCATCGTCCTGCTTTGGTGGCCTTTCGTGAGAATGAGACTTGAGAATGGTAGGTTTAGGGTTAAGTTGGAGGGTACAGGGAATATCAAAGTATATGCGATCTGTAACCCTATTCTGCAAGCCTGTGTAAGGCCTCTGCATGACTGGGTTATGAAAGTCCTTAGGTCTTTACCGACCAATGTTTTGATCAGCTAGCCTCTTTATTCAGACGCAAGGGTAAAGAGGTTTTATACTCGTTCGATCTTCAATCTGCATCCGACCTGTGAAACTATCGGGCTCAATGTTGGCTGGCTTGTTAGGGAATGATCTAGCGCAATCATGGACAGATATTATGTCCAATGTTGCGTTTAGAGCTCCTTGTCCTAAGTCGGCGAAGTCAAAAAGAGCTCATGTTTACTTTTTTATAAAATGTCAGCCCCTCGGGTTCTACTCGTGATGACCTGTCAATATCTCGATTTGTGTAAACCTTGTGACACGTGTAGTGTTGATGGGTTTGGGTAGTTAATCCCATCACAAGCGCCTTCTTGCTCCGTAATGACCAATCGACTACTTCGAAACCAGAAGGGCTGTTGTGATTCATTTAGAGCATTACCCATATAACGAGTAAGCTCCTAGTAGCTCTTAGTAGATAGCAGGGCGTACTACTTCCCAACTACTTATATTGATATATTAAAGCACCAACCGTTATCCCGCATAATGAGAGATTCCTAAGAGTTAGAATCCGATCTGCGGTGCGGCATTTGGGCAAGATCTTAAGTATGAATGTACTAGCAGCCCTGTTCTGTATAACTAGTGGCAATAGCTTATAACCAAGATTAGTGTTGATCCACTCAGCTCTGTCAACCAGCTCTGTCAAGAAGGGTTGCGGTCTCATAAGCATAGGTGCCGTATTCCTTGCTGTTGTGAAATAGTCATCACCACTGTATAACTAGTGGCAATAGCTTATAACCAAGATTAGTGTTGATCCACTCAGCTCTGTCAAGAAGGGTTGCAGTCTCATAAGCATGATCTTCTCATCAACCTCCTCTACTGCTGCTAGTGAACACATGGGAATCTAGATATTTGCCATCCGCAGCACGTAGACCTCTCATATATCACCACGTCGCATTTGTCATTACTGCCAAAAAATTCCCTGATCTTAAAACCTCGATAGATCCGATAATCTAGCTTTCGGCCCTCTCCCTAGCATATTGTATGAAATTATTTACTGGCTTTCCTTTCAACCCTTTTTCTTAATAACTTGAATGTTGACCATTATTTCTTTCTTACAATGTCTAGTAGATCCAACATTGGTTCGTAACTTGGCTTTGAGGTCTACACATTAGAAGACCAAGAGAAGTGGTTGGTCATATAATAAAACTTAGTACTTCATTCAAAACCCGCTGCAAGTACCAGTTTTTATGAATGTGAAATAACCATAAGCCTTCTGACTAGCGCTTCTAATCTTCTCGAAAGCAGACAAATAATCCAAAAAAGTGAAAAGCCTTGCAGCTGATAACAATTGTCTCTAATATAATTTCTCAGATGCTTCTTAAATAAAGTTCTCCTACAAAAATCTCATGCACCTCATGTGTTTTACTCCTGGGTAGACCTTTTTTTTGGGGAAAGGTAAGTTTCATAAATAAAAAAATATAAAGTTACAATCAAGCGCACATATCTGAGTGATATGCCGCAACAATCATAGCAACAAACTGCTATGTATTACAACTGACTCAACCAACAATAGAAACCAACAACACGAGATACATTACTAATAACATCACAACCCACTAATAACATCACAAATGAGACAAGGATGCATTATAACAAAACATCCTGAGCAACTTCTTCAAGTCTTCGCTCCATCAAAAATAGGGTCCTCGCTCAAAACTTCAAAGGGATTGCACACTGTAAGAGCAGGAGCAGTATCAACAACCTGATTCTTACCCTTATCACGCGTAACACCAACCGCACCATCCAATTTCCCACGAGCATTCGAACCAATCATCACAATTGAGCTACCTCTAGTAGCCGAAGCAGTTCCCATTGTATTAACATTATTCATGATAGTAGCAGTTTTTGAATTTGCCACTTTTGAAACTCCCGAACCAGGAAGAATACCCACTTCGGATCGCTCGTCAATTTCCGTATTCAATTTTCCCCTTTCACCCGAACCATGCATCACATTAGAGGTCATCGGATCAGCTATAGTGCGACCTTTGGTGACCCTCGCACTCCGTGCGGGGCTTGCACTTGGTCACGCCTCACTTTGGTGTGTTGATAGAGCAAATAGTTGCTAGCATGACAAAAAACACCTTGCAATTAGAGCACCTTGCCTCGCAATTCATATTCAACGGTAACAAGGACATTGTGCCCGAGACCTCAATCAGGGCATTATCACCTCAAAAGAATCGATGGGATCAACCTCCGCATTAATAAGTATACATACTCTCGCATAATCAATACGTTCCTGTTTTGCGGTAACCATGTCTGGAAAAAGTGGTTTCCCTACCGCACTAGCAACAACACTAAGTCCCTCATTGGTCCACAATTCCGTAGGCAAATTTCTAAGTTTGACCCACACGGGTACTTCAGTATGTAAATGTTTTGCTAGAGACATACCAGGTTTCCAAGTGTCAAGGAATAGCGGTTGCCCATCAACCATCCATGGTCCACCTTCTAATATTTCCAACATTTCATCCTCCGATGAAAACCGAAAGAACACGAATCCAGTTGCAGTAGCTTTCATCTCCACTAAATTCTTCCACATTGAGCGAACAAACTTCTCCAAGAAAGGGAAGTACGGCTTCCTCCCAATGAAATATCCAACAAGAGTATGCTTCCAACGCTCCATACCATGTAGTACTTGCTGATATGTCGGCTTCACCTGAATCCTACCTTCAACCTTTTGTGGTGGTACATACTGTAGAGATGATCGTTTAGAATAGTTGAAGGAAACTTTTCCCAAATTTGGTGCATTAGAAGAAGAAGGAGGAGCACCATTACACCGATTAGTTTCATCAGTAGAAACAATATTAACAGCAACACTATGTGGTACTGCCGGCGGGGCATCTAGATCAGCATCAGACAAAGAGGAACCAGCAATAGGAGTAGGGTTGATCGGTGCAATAGTGGCTGAACTCTCAGCCGCAATAGGGTGCACAGCCGGAGGAAATCTTGACCATAACGCATAAAGCACGGCGCTAGGTTTACATCAGCAGCACATGAGCAATGACGGCACTAGGGCAAGAACCAAGACATGACGGCGATAGGGCAGGAAACTGCTTGCGACAGGGCTAGGGATTCCCCAACATTGCTAACATAGGCCCGATCCTCATCTCGGCCCAAAAACACATAAAGGTGTGATTGCGCGGCGCTAGGGTTGCATGGGAGATGACGGCGGCGCTAGGGCATGATGTGTGCACAACGGCGGCGCTTGGTTTCGGACGGATCACCGAAGCGTAATGGCCGTGGCGAGGAAATATTCAAGAACCGATTTGAAAAAGGCGGCGATGCAGATCCGCCCGATGTTGTGTCACCATGCAACGGAGATCCATCGACATGATTAAGGAGCTCATTAACCCGAGATGAAGCAAATTAAAGTCGGAGGAGGAAGCGGATAAGACGACGATGCAGGATCCGGCAAATTGGAAACACCAATCAGATGGCGAAAGAGGCTGTAACGGAGATCCCTCAATGCGATCAACGAGTTTCTGAAATTCTGAAACATTAAATCGCTGCGCAAACTCCGGAATCCGTGATGCAATCGAAGCGGCACATCGCTGGATCGCCGGAGTTGAAGATGCAAAAACTGAAGAAGCCGAAGAGGCGCTTGCGGTTACATCAAGAATAACCGACGAAGAAGCAACCGAACCGCATGAGGAGGAAGAAGTTGATGAGGATGTCATCAGGCCAAAGGATGGAGGCCCCGTCCGGGGCGGCAGGCCGGCGCAAGCGCCGCCGGAGGCGCTGTTTGGAGGAAGCGCGACTAGGGAAGCGCGGCTTTGAACATAAAGGTTCTCAATCTCGGTAACTGACTTCGGTGTCGGCCATTCTTTGTGAATTTTATTTTAGCTGTATATTGGGTAGACCTTAGAGACTGCTTTCTCTAACCCCTTTGGCCTATAAGGTAAGAAAACCCACTCCTGTCTTCTACTCTTGGATAGACCCTGGGGTTTACTTTCTCTAATATTACCCTTTTGACAATTAGATGAGTAACCATTCCTTAAGGCATTCCGATCGGTTGATGGAGCTACTCAAACAACCGTTGCTAGCTACCTGCATTTCTAGATTCTACGATCCGAAGAGCAATAGGGAACAAGTCTGTCGCCCTACGGGTAACAATTCTTACATTCTGCTAGACTTCATTTAAATGGAACTGCATATGTTGTCTTCTTTCACCTGTATTGTACCACTTTGCATAAGTAACTCACAAAAGGAAGACAGGCAAAGACGATGCAGGGTCCATTTCTTGATGGGCAAACGACGGGGATTGAACTCCAATGCTTTGTCAATTCACTTGAGTGATCGATTTAAGGAGTTGGTGGACCTATTCCCATCTCATGTAACTATTCCCATCCTCCTGATGCTCTAACTCAAACTTCTTTCTTTTTTTTTTTTTTTTTGCTCTTTTCGGGGTTAGTTGTGTTTTGCCTTTTTCTCACAGGTGGTGGGGCTCGCGTACTAGCATTGGCCTTCAGCTTCTTAGCCTTGTTTTTCTTTTTATTACCTTTGTACTAGGTTGCTCAAAGAACGTTGGGGATTCATTAACAGGGTGCATCACTGGAGTAGATTACTAATGAATCTCTTCACGTGGTTTAGCTATTTCTGACTCTATAAAAGCAATATAATTAGCCATTTCTTGATCTTTCGTAGCAATTTCTTCAACATATTCATCCTGATATGACTTCAATTCAAAATTGAGAATAGTGTTGACCACCGAAGTCTTTGACATCCTTTGGTATTCTGTCTACCCAAATATTGTTCTCAGATAGCTTCCCTTTCGGTATCTAGTCGGATTTCAAGGCGGACTTGGATATCTTTTTTTGCTATGCTTAGGTTATTCCAATCAATTATGATTGATTCCAAGGTTAACTGCTTAGTTCGGGAAAGATCAGCCTATTGTGATTGAAACCATTTATAATTGACCAATTCTTCAGCAGCACCCTTGTGCTTAATTATCTCAACAGCATTGGTAGTTAGTAAGGCATCCCACTTAGGTGCTAAGAATATTGCATTATTTACAATGTGCTCCAGCTTTAACTTACCAATTCAATGGAAGAGATTTCATCTTCAGGAAGAGGACTATCTAGAACAGCGGAGTCAATATCAGTGTAGTAACAATCAGGTCTGGAAATGTATTTGTACATATGAATACAAGCCGATATCTTAGGAGGATTCCAATCTGAGTCGTCTGTATTGCTAGTGTATCTTACCATATAGTAATTCTCGTTCAGCTTGTCCCCATAGATCAAATCCTCCTTCTATGTCAAAATGTCATATCTCTTTCTATTGCATATCTCAGTTATCGTACTTATTGGATTAATACCAAATCTACCATACAGTGGGTTCATTAGTATCTTATACACATATGCCATTGCTTTATTTCCTTTTATCTTTGCTTCTTGTCTGTCCGGGATGAGACACTTTCGAAAGGACGAGGCTTGTTCTCAAACAAGTAGCCCCTTAGTGGTAGAATCTGGTAACCCAAATCGCGTGTATACTTCAACTCTTCGCTAAAATAGACACCTACAAATTTCCCTGTTGGGAAAACTCAAGTATTGTCCTCATCCCTATAGGTAAGAAAGGTCGAGTAATTGTACTCGGACACACTACATAAGGATGAGGAAGACAAGAATTGTACTCGGACACACAACTTGAATGGATGAAAACCTTTCCAATTCCCTGGCCTTCCAAATTACCATGCCAGACAGGTACACCACCAGGTATAGGAAAGGTTTTCATGATATATGGATATAACGAGTTAACGTCGTAGCAGAACAAATTATTCCCAGAAGGCTTATACACATTAGCATGGCCTCCATCGTACCCACGTCGAATGAAAGTATCCATATTCCTACTCGGTATATGGATAGGAAAACGATTTGAATCGTAATAGCATTTACGAAAAATAATCATAGCTTGCAATGACAATGTCAAGCTATTCACGATATCCACAGAGTGCTCCTTCAGCATAACACCACTTAAGAGACGGATATTCTATTTCAATATAATCCAATAATTGGCCACTAAGATTCTTCTGATTCGAGACTCGCACTTCCTCATATGGTATGGAGCCTTTAGAACCTAATTGCGGACATAAAGTCTTTGCCAATGTATCCAGACTACTATGAAGCAGAGTGTATGAATCTCTTAGACGGAAGAGCCGTTTCTTTCCCCGATACACTGCTATCTCGTATAGCCAATTATTCCTCAAAAGCGGTTTGAAGGAGTACTCCTCTCTATTAGCATAATATTTCAATAATAGAATACCATCGAATCGAGAGAAGTTTTGAAAGTAAACCGTTCGAATGTCTTTCTCAAGAGCAACCACTGCAGCTATACGCTGATGAAAGTCGAACAACATTTTCTTACTCCTTTCTTCAAATTCTGGTATGAAAAAGATGTGATCTTCACTGAAATAAGTTTCAATTGAATAATCCGGCTCAGCACCCACATCTTCATCCGGCTTAACCACTAAGAAACCCGCAGCATAAGGCATATGTTCATTTTTTATTAGAACTGTCTCCGTATCGGCTACAATGAAAGGACGCCTTTCCTTAATCTTCCATTTGATTGCAGGTGTATGATCAGGATAAGGACTCTCCTAACCATAGATTTCACTTCTCGCGGTTCACCATCACCTATGCCGGCTTCCATTAATTGACATATGTTGCTAGCAATTTCATCGGAGCTTAGAGGCAACTCATTTTCTTAGGATTCCTGCCTACCTGCCAGATAGACTCGAATGAGAGGAGCACCATGTTAGTGCGCATAAAAAATTTGATCTTTAATCCTCGAGCTTTTTCGCAGCGGACTCACAGTGCTCGTCGTGGATCAAGGTTTGAGTGAGGATGGCAAGTGAGTGGCGGCTGACTATCAGTCTTACATGGACCTTTCCTCTTTCTGTGAGTGTGCTTTTGTGTCTTCTTGTTCTTGTTCTTTTGAGTGGCGTATTGATCTTGTTCTTTCTCTATATATATAGAAAGGTTAACTTCTGTCTATCTTCTATTAGTAAGCTTGAATTAAGAAACCTCCGCCCAAAGGTTTTGAAAGAGCTGCTTCTCAGAAAATGGGCTATTTAAGTCCTTCGAAAAAATGATTGGCTTTCCCTTCTCTGGAGGAATTTCAGTACTCCCCGGGTATGAGACCTTATCCCAAACCCATGTCTTTCTTGGTTGGACAAAGCCAACCGGCGATTTCCGACAATTCCTCCGACAAAACGATTGGCTTTCCCTTCTCAAGCTCGCCTTAGCTTTGCCTTTGGCTCTTATTGTTAGAAATCATAACGGCCCTGAATATGGAGGAAACAATACACTCATTAAGTATAGGAGTCCTAAAGGAGCACCAACTAAACATTCTTTTCAAACTGCAAACGGATATAAATAATCCAAACTTTTCCCTAGCACCCGGAGTGAATCTAGAAGAGGTAGCCACCACCTCTTTTTTAGAGAGGAAAGGGTTACTATTTTAAACAATAAATATATGGATCTACTCAATCAGGGCATGCAAATTGCCGAAATTCTCGAAGCTCGTCATTGTGTACAAGCTTTGATGTTTCTTGGTGGGCTTGATTTTGCTCGAGTTTAATTTAAGATGGGCAGGTAAGCTGGAGTTGACCCGGTTTTCCCTCTCCTCTATTTTAGGTATTCGGGGAATCCTCCTTAATAGACGAAATATTCCTATTATGTCAATGCCAATTAGCTGTCAATTCAAACTTTTTGGTATTTTCCATTTCGTTGGATGATATGATGGGTCAATCATTTGCTTTATTAGTTCCAATAGTGGCAGCTGCGGAATCTGTGATTGGATTAGCCATTTTCGTTATAACTTTTCGAGTTCGAGGGACTATTGTTGTCGAAACTATAAATTGCATTCAAGGTTAAAGATAACTACTGGAGAGTGACCAACCTTTCATTCTCTTCTTTCTTTTCTTTTTGGACCTCGTCGCCGGGCGAGCGCGTCTTGTCCTAGACTTCGTTCCCTTGCTGAAAGATAGATAGAGAGAATTCAAATGAGAAGTAGTTCAACGGTGGATAGAGAGATGCTATTATTCCAATCTATAATGAAGAAATGATAGTAGTTGCTTGTTTTATAGGCTTTCTCATATTCAGTCGGAAGAGTTTAGGTAAGACCTTCAAGGACTCTCTCGTCGAGAGAATCTAGTCTATTCAGGAGGAATCGCAGGAATTCTTCAATCCTAACGAAGTCATTCCCCGGGAATCCAATGAAGAACAACGAAACCGTAGCATCATGTTGCGAATTTGCGGCACCATAGTAGAATTATTACCAACGGCACGCTGTGCGCCTAAGTGCTAAAAGACAGTGCAAGCTTTGTTTTGCTGAAACCTTAATGTCAAGTTAGTAACACTTCTAAATGCTACTTCTTCCCATCGCATCCATCTTCAGAACGATATAGTCACAAATTTTCACTTATCAGTGAGTGAAAGATTTGTCCCGGGTCTAGGTTTCAAGCTTCTATCGTAGAACTAATTCTACAGAGCTTGGTAGTCTTAAGAATGGTTCGGGTGGGTTGAGGAAGAGAAATAGAACAAGATTCATGTCTTCATGCTAATGAAGAGCGAATCCAATACACATCAGACTTTTTTTCTTAGGAAATGCTGAGTTGGGGCCCCAGGAGAGGGTTAAGAATTCCAAACCAATCATCGCGGCTTGGCCCATTAATTGCCACCAATAGCGCTTCGCTTGCAGGCAAGGTGGCAACGCCATGTAGACACGCGCGGACGAAGGAGATGCATTTTGAGTACTGGTGGTACTGGACAAGCTGACGAGGAATAATCTCTTTCTTCTTTCGTTGCAAATAGATAATGATACCATTTCCTATCAACAATAACTTGTTTGATTCAAGTAGTTATTGTAGTGATTCTAGTGCCAATTCTGATAGTACTAAGTTAGAAAATCGAAATCCATTTGCGCAATCAACATCGACAACAAGCATTTCGGATGAAAAAATATCCCTCTAGTAGTAGCTGATGTGAGCACGATCAGCATGACCAAACAGAGAACTGGGAGGAATGTTCCGAGACCAAACAGTTTGGTTCACATGATGAACCAGTGGAGTGTTGTCGACCCGTCGGGGCTCGTAGCTAGAAAGGATTGGCATGAGTATACCAGCTTTTAATGGGTTCGAAAATGTTTAGGTGCGACGTAAATATAGGCGCGCCAACCAGTTTTTCCCGAAGGGTAACGTGAGATACTAGTCTGGTTATTGAACAGTGTCCCTCAACACAAAGGTTGCCAAAATCCAAGTCCGATGTTCGCAAGATGCGATCGGTTTAGAAACGTAGGGTCTAGGGATCTAGATCGAACCTCACTAGCTTTATTTAGCCCAAATTGAATATTTCTCATTTGGCTAAAATATTCATACGAGAGGAAAGCATTTGGCTATATGTTCAACATGCAACGCCGGACACATATTTACATATTTGTTACAAGATATCAAGATATTTCAAGATCATCGTGATATTCGAAGATCTCAAGAGTTGGGCGATTTTTCCAAGATTTGAAGATATTTAAGAGTTTCAAAAATCTCAAGATATTCGATATTCCAAGTTCCTTATTCCTGAAGATACTGAACATCTTTGAAGATTTTGAAGATAATTGACAACTCATTACGCATTAAAGGCTAGCCAAAGTTTGAGAATTTTGGTTTTAAGTTGGTTAGTTAGTTGGATTGGCCTCCTTAAAGTTTGTTAGGGTTTGTTTAGCTTAAATTTGGCAACCCTTTGTTTTGACTCTCATAAAATTTCGGCCACTAGGGATTTTTGCCACCCCAGCAAGTTCTCTTTAAGATTTTAGGAGATTTAGGTAGATTTTAATTCCCTAGACTTTAGGAGATTTAGATTTTATTTTATTCTCTAGGATTTAGGTTATTTGTAAGCTATAAATACCCCATTGAGGGCATCAATGCAAAATAACTTGGTGTGTTTATTGTTGTGAGGTTTTATTAAATCTCTTTGGTTCTTTTGGAACTCAAAGACTTATTGGAGGGATCCGTGGCGTCCACATCGGACTTATCAATCGAACTTCACCGTAGTCGATTGTGGCGGTCAAGGTGTATACCGACGGTTCTTGCCTCTCTCTATAGGCAACAGGTCTAGGTGCCGGCGTATTCCAAAGGTTCTTGTCTCCTTATAGGCAAGGGTCGTGGAGCCAACACACGGGAGTTATCAGTAGAGTAGAATAGTCAAAATAGTAGTTTTAGCCTGATTCTAGAGGTCTTGGGAACCTTTGACCATCAAATCGAAGGATTGGAGCAACAAGTGAATTGGAGCAAATCGAGTTCGGATTCGAGGAACCCCGAATCGCATCAGTAGTACTGACAATACTACTATAAGATGTGATTCTTATAGTCTATCTAGTGCCGCAGACACAATCGTAAGACCATTTCTATCTTCTAATAGATCCTCGGGCTCCGAGCAGAATGATGGGATTTTTGAAGATCATCCGGGTTAAGACCCGGACAGTGAACTTGTAGTCGAGCTGCAGTGCGCAACAAAAGAGAAATTGGATGCAGTAATTGTGGGTGAGGGACATCATTCCTTGTTTCCAGATTAGAGCGATTGGATTGCTGCAGCCGATCTATTACATAGTGAAAGCGCCAACATTTTCTGAAATAAACTTGGAATGATTTAGTCCGCCGTGGAGCTGACGGGCAAGCCTATCAAGATGCCCTTAAACTAATGGTATTACACCACCGCCTTCCAGCTCACTTGAGTAATATGAAGTCCTCTTTTTTCTTCCTGGGAGACTATAATTTCTCATTCATAAATCCATTTTTGTTTATGCTACTAACTCTCGGTTTGGTCCTACTTCTTCCTTATTTTGTTACGAAAAAGGGCAGGGATTGAAAACTGGGCTTCGATCCTCCGCTTAGCAAGGCAAGAGTGGCTACTAAGTTGGATCTCCGATCAGGGTACTTGATGCTTGGTGCTCCTCGAATTCAAAACTCGACTTGCTCCGATTCGGTTGTTGCTCCAATCCTTCGATTTGATTGTCGAAGGTTCCCAAGACTTCTAGAATTAGGCTAAACTTCTACTTTGACTAATCAACTCTACAGATAACTCCCGTGGGATGGCTCCTCGACCCTTGCCTATAAGGAGACAAGAACCTTCGGAATACGCCGGCACCTAGACCCGTTGCCTATAGAGAGAGGCAAGAACCGTCGGTATATGCCTTGGACGCCACAATCGACTACGGGGAAGTTCGATTGATAAGTCCGGTGGTGGACGCCACGGATCTCTCCGATAAGTCCTAGTGTTCTAAAAGAACCAAAAAGATTTTTTAAAATCTCACAACAATGAACACACCAAGTTGTTTTTGCATTGAAACCCCTAGGGGGTATTTATAGGGTACAAGTTTCCTAATACCTATGAATAAAATCAAATCTCCTAAAATCTACGGGAATAAAAATCTAGATCTCCTAAGATCTAGGCAAATAAAATAAAATCTAGTAAATAACCTAATATCTCAAAGAGATATTATTTAGCCTAGAAACAAGGAAAGAAATAAAATCTAGCAACAACATCCTATCCTAGATCCTAATTGAAGACATACTTCGGCTAGACATGTGTCCTAGCCGAGTTGACCTTTTCAAAGGTTCAAAACAATCCATCATGTATCTTTGACTTGGTCTCCACGTTTTAACCTACTTGCCTTTCTTGATCTTGCAGAATTTTGGTGTAGAAATAACCTCCTAACAAACTTTGACTTGGTCTCCATGGTCTTAGCCAAGTTATGCTTGTTTCCATACTCCATGTCGACCTGGCTTCCAAAATGCCTTCCTTTTCTTTGTACGTATATTTTAACCACATGATGAACATAAAAATCTCTTTTCTTGATTTTGTTGTGGATAGAATATTGATGAGTGTAGCCCAACTAGTTGTATCTCGCTTGTGCTTAGACTTGAATCTTATGTTGAGAACACTCCGAAATATCTCACGTACCCTTGGGTTGGCCCAAGTACTCCTCTGATTTAGCCCATAAAATGTCTTCACGAACTTTCTAGCTCGGTCCCAAATACATGAAGTAACTAAGTCTCGAGCATCCTCCTCCATTCCTTTGGTCATGCTGATCGTGCTCGCGTCAGTACTGCCAAGTCGAGATTGCAGAGGGGGATGAATCAAAGACGACTTGTGTCACGAGGTATGAAGCTTATGAGTTCCTTGTCATGCCATTTGGTGACCAACATGCGAGTAACCTTTTGTACACTAATGAATCAGGTAGTCCGAGACTATTTGGATAAATTCGTTGTGGTGTCTCATGACGATATTGTCATTTACAGCTCTAGTTTGGAAGATCATTCAGTGCATTTGAGAAAGGTGTTTACCAGGTTGCAGGATCTATGTCATCGAAATGCTCTTTTGCTCAAACCATAGAGCATGGTTGGATTAGAATGGATCCGGCAAAAGTGCAAGCAATTCAGGAGTGGCAATATGGTTTAGACGGATTAGAATGGATCCAATGACGTGCTGAGTATACATGTGATAACCGGTACCCGTTGATCTAGTCTATAAGTAACTAAAAGACAAAACAATCATTCTTTAGTGACGGTTACATGAATGGCTGGGATGCAATATGGTTTACTAATGATCTTCACTTCCGAACTGAGACTGGACGACAGTCCACCCTCACTCCAGACACAAAGAATCGCTTAGCAAGCTCCAAGGTCTTAGAGACTCAATCTTTCTCTAAGTAAATCTTAACATTACACTTGTCCATTTCGTCACTTGCAACCAATCGATCCCCAATGATGATATCGTCACTGAGGATCACATAGTCAGTGAATGTACGTCCTTGGTACCTTGCTCGGCGCAAATCCAGAGCACATAGGATGTGCAAGGGGAGGCCAAGAACTAAGGAAACCCAAGACCTATTAAAAAGAAAAAAGAGACAAGGGTCCTTTTCAGATCTAGAAGGATCACGTAAATGATTTGTTATCAAAGCCGCGACCAGCCAAAAGTAAGAAAGACCAACCAAAGAGAACGGATACCGTACTTCCCATAATAATAGCTTGGAAGGAAGCGAAAGCAGGCGAATAATCCACGCCCCATCTTTTTATTGGTAGATCCGACGAAGTAGGGGTGGAAGGGGAGTAGGCAGATTTTCGAAATAGATATCTGGAGGCCCAAATGGTGAATAAAGAAATCTATGCATGCGGGGGAGAAAAATGATATGATAATGACCAGTAGGAATATTCATCAAAGTTCCATCCCTTCCTTTATCCGCTTTCTCCTCCACTGAAAATTGTTGATAGCTGCTGCTATAGCCGATTCAGTCCCAGTTAAGCCATCCAGGATCAAGTTCCCTATCAATTTATTCATAGATTAATCAACATAGCACATTTCTTTTTGTTTATAGAGTCAAACTTCCCTTACGTGTTTGGAATGCCTTCTCTTGTGCGTCGCCCCACTTGAACCCAACGTTCTTCTTGATGACCTCCGTCGATGGGGCGGCTATGCTACTGAAATCCTTGACGAACCTCCTGTAAAAGCTTGCAAGGCCGTGAAACTTCGAACTTCAGTTACGCTTGTAGGAGTTGGCCATTCTTGTATTGCCCGAATATTTTCTTCATCGACCTGAATACCTTGTGCACTCAACAAAACCAAGAAAAATAAGCTTATCTGTGCAAAATGTGCACTTGCTTAAGTTAGCATATAACTTCTCCTCCCTAAGTATAGTCAAAACTTTCCTTACTGTATATAAGGATATCATCAAAATAAACGACAAACTTGCCTATAAATGCTCGCAATACATGGTTCATCAATCTCATGAAAGTACTAGGTGCATTAGTTAGTCCAAAAGGAATGACTATCCACTCGTATAAACCATGCTTAGTCTTAAAAGCGGTTTTCCATTCATTCCCTTCTTTCATCCTTATTTGGTGATAACCACTTTTTAAGTCTATTTTAAAGAACATGCATGCTCCATGAACCTCATCTAACATATCATGTAATCGAGGAATGGGATGTCGATACTTTATCGTGATTATGTTGATAGCTATACAGTCTATACACATACACTATGATCCACCCTTTTTGCGCAATAAGATTACTGGAACGGTGCAAGGACTCATGCTTTCTCTCACGTATCCCTTCTCCATGAGTTCTTCCACTTGCCTTTGGAATTCCTTCGTTTCTTCTGAATTACTCTTATAGGTTGGTCTATTTGTAATAGTCGCTCTGGGCACGAAGTCGATTTGATGCTCGATCCCTCTTATAGGTGGTAATCCATGGGGAATCTCGTCAGGTAGAACATCGTCGAACTCCTGCAATAAGGAAACAATATGATACGAACAAGGTGCGGAAAGAATAATTTTAGCCGAAGCTACTCAGGTCTATCTAGGTAAATTCAGGTGGAAATAAAATAAAATTGGATAACTTCCCGTGGGGTTGGCTCCGCGACCCGTTGCCTATAAAGAGGCAAGAACCTTGGAATATGCCAGGCACCTCGACCCGTTACCTATAGAGAGGTAAGAACCTTGGTATATGCCTTTGAACGCCACAATCGATTACGGGAGATCGATTGATAAGTTCGGTGGTTTTGACGCCACGGACAAACGATAAGTCTAAGTTCTGAAAAGAACCAACGAGTTTCTCTAACTCACAAATTTGATCTGCCAAAAGATGTTTCATTTATCCTCAACGGGGGGTATTTATACATAGATTACAATGAGTTAAATTCCAAATACATTGTATCTAGACATCTCGGTAATTAAAACAGTAAATTCTGCATTGATTAGCACTAGCTCTTAATAATTAGGTGCTTAGGAATCCGTCTCTGGCGCTTCGCCTTCTCATGTCGTCTCAGAAAAGACTACCTCGGCATGCCCACCTCGGTATGCCCATCTCGGCCATGCCCACCTCGGCTGTGCTCACCTCGGCCTCATGTTCAAGGACTCGAATGGTTATTAAGTGGCATGGCTCGGTAACTGTGCTTTTCGCTTTGTCTCGACCAGAATACTTTTAATTAGCCCGTGAAGTGTCACCTCGGCTTGTCGAGCTCGGGATCTAGTAATTGGTCCGCTCGGGACTGAAACTTGTGAAGCGTTCATTCCCTTTCCGACACCCGATATCATATGTGATCGCGATCTCTTGTCTTTCGTCTCGGTTGAGACTTCCATACCTCGGCTGAGGTTGATAACGACTGGTCTTGGCTGGGTCAGTATCCATTTCTCCCTTCTCTTCAAAAGGAATTTGTCCTCAAATTCTGACCTACATCAAAGGAGATAAATCAGTGATGTTGAGGTAGCACCTAACGTTATAACTCACCCGGTAAATCCAACTTATAAGCAAATGTCATTGATTCCTCTCCAGAATCTAAAAAGACGCATCCTCCCTCGTGGTAACATTTGGTTTTCTCTCGCAGGGAACCTCTCCTCCGCATATGCAACCATACCCACTCTCCAGGCTCAAATCGGAGCTCCCCGACGACCCTTTAGCTTTCTTTTCAATACAACTCAGTTTGTTTTTTATGTTGCTCCTGGCCTTCTCATGAATCTGTTTGACCAGCTCGGCCCTCTTCTTTCCATCCATATTAGCATGCTCAGATATCGGTAGAGGGGTCAGATCCAAAGGAGTTAAAGGATTAAATAGTAGCAGAATGAACACTTCTATTATAAGTAAATTCAACATGTGGCAAACATTCTTCCAACTTCGAAGATTACTTTTAATTACGGCACGCAGTAAAGTCGTTAATGACCGGTTTACAATTTCAGTTTGACCGTCAGTTTGTGGATGACAAGTAGTAGAGAAAAGTAATTTTGTTCCTAACTTGCACCACAAAGTTTTCCAGAAATAACTAAAAAATTTAGCATCTCGGTCAGAAATAATTGTCCTAGGCATACCATGCAGTCTAACAATCTCTTTAAAGAACAGATCAGCAATATGAGATGCATCATCAGTTTTACTGCATGGAATGAAATGTGCCATTTTAGAAAAACGATCTACTACCACAAAAATTGAGTTTACCAAGTTTGCATCTCGGCAACCCTAATACAAAGTCCACATAGAAATAACAGTCCAAGGTGCCTGAGGTATAGGTAGAGGCATGTATAAACCATTAGGTTGAACACGAATTTAGCTTGTCTACAGGTCACGACACCACTACAGATTCTCTCAACGTCCCGTTTCATATGTGGCCAATAGAAATGTTCTTGCACATAGCCAAATGTCTTTAACTACTCCGAAATGTCCATTAACCCTCCACTATGTGATTCCTAAACCAACCAGGTCTCGCATAGAACAGTTTGGAATACAAAGTTTCTCTCTTTAAAAAAGGAAACCCTCATGTCGTAATACTTATCACCGCATGTATTTCTCACAAGCTTTAAAATTCTCAGCAAATGTCCCAGAATCAGATTCATACAGTTCTTTAATAAGCTCAAAACCCAGTAATTTTGTATCGAGAGTAGAAATTAAAGCATACCTTCGCGATAGCGCATCAGTCACAATGTTTTCCTTACCTTTCTTGTACTTGATGACATACTGAAATGCTTCAATGAACTCCATCCATCGTGCATGTCTCTTGTTCAGTTTGTGCTGACTTCGGATGTGCTTCAGCGACTCATGGTCGGTGTGAATCACAAACTCTCTGGGTAGGAGGTAGTGCTGCCAAGTCTCCAGAGCGCGAACTAGTGCGTACAGCTCCTTGTCGTAAGTCGGGTAATTCAATGTCGCGCCATTTAGTTTCTCGCTGAAATAAGCGATAGGCTTTCCTTCTTGCATCAGTACAGCGCCAATACCTACACCAGATGCATCGCATTCAACTTCAAATGACTTAGCAAAATCAGGTAAAACAAGAACAGGGGCTTGAGTTAAACTTCCCTTAAGAGTTTGAAAGGCTTTCTCTTGTGCATCTCCCCATTTGAACTCCATGTTCTTCTTAATAACCGCGGTCAAGGGTGCGGCAATAGTACTGAAGTCCCTAACAAAGCGTCTGTAGAAACTAGCGAGTCCATGAAAGCTTCGGACCTCGGTAACTGACTTCGGTGTCGGCCATTCTTGAATAGCTCGGATTTTCTCCTCATCGACTTGTATACCTCGGGAGCTTACAACAAAACCAAGAAAAACGAGCTTATCGGTGCAAAAAGTGCACTTGCTCGGGTTAGCATACAATTTTTCATCCCGAAGTACAATCAGCACACTCTTAAGATGTTCCACATGATCATGCAAAGTCTTGCTGTATACAAGAATGTCGTCAAAATAAACAACAACAATAAGATGTTCCACATGATCATGCAAAGTCTTGCTGTATATAAGAATGTCATCAAAATAAACAACAACAAATTTACCTATGAAAGCTCGCAGCACATGGTTCATTAATCTCATAAACGTGCTAGGTGCATTAGTTAATCCGAAAGGCATAACTAACCATTCATAAAAACCATGTTTAGTTTTAAACGCTGCTTTCCACTCATCGCTTTCCTTCACGCGTATTTGATGATATCCGCTTTTTAAGTCTATCTTGGAAAAGATACATGCTCCATATAGTTCATCTAGCATATCATCTAAACGAGGTATGGGATGTCGGTACTTTACCGTGATGTTTTTGAACAGCTCGCAAAGTCACACACATGCGCCAATTTCCATCCTTCTTTGGTACCAAGATTACCGGGACGGCGCACAGACTCATACTTTCTCGAATATAGCATTTGTCCATTAGTTCAGCAACTTGCTTCTGCAGTTCCTTGGTTTCTTCAGGGTACTCGGTAATGCAAGGACGATTCGGAATAACAGCTCCAGGTACGAAGTCGATCTGATGTTCAATGCCGCGTATCGGAGGTAGACCTCGTGGGATCTCCTCGGGTAGTACATCACCGAACTCCGTAATAAGGAAATAACAAAAAAACTGGCACGAAGAGTTAATTTGTTATTAATGCATGTTCCTTGATATAAAAGGATCACGCGTTTGTTTTGCACTCATAGTTCTTCTCACTGAACCTACATAGAAATTTTTCTTTCTATCGATTTTTACCTCAGCCTTCTTATTTTCTCTCACACACTTCTCACTTCTCTCCTTTTTTTTTTTCACTATCGCTAACTCACTCTTTTTCACTCTCACTCTCTCTTGTTGTTGGATTCTCATCTGGTCTTCATAGAATTCTTTGGTGTCAAGGTACTAGGATGACGTTCCGTTTCTTGAAAGTAAAGGAATATCGGGTTGGTATAGCCATCATCTGACGCACGTCGGTCGAATTGCCAGGGTCGGCCTAACAGTATGTGACCAGCTTGCATCGGCACCCACAATCACATGTCACTTCACATCTTCATATTTTCCGATACGAAAGGAAATTTACAAACTTGACGTTACTTGACCTCAACCACTATTATTGAGCCATTGTAAGGTGTAAGGTCGGGGGTGTTTGTTTGTCGGCAAACCTAGTTTCTCAACCAACAATGTACTGGCTACATTCGTGCAACTACCACCATCAATAATCATGGTGCATACATTATTTTGTATATGGCATCGCGTATGGAACTATATTCCCCGTTGCACTTCAGTATCATGCATCCGTGACTTGATTATTGATAGCTCGGCGGGTCACTAGTAGCCTCATTCCTGAGCAGGGTATTCTTCAGCCCCATCGTCTTTTAGAGGTGGCATAGATGCAGTCTCATCATCTTCGTCAGTCTCAATCTCGCCATTCTCACGCAATATCATGACTCTTTGATTCGGACACTGATAGCCTATGTGTCCCTCTACCCAGACATTTAAAACACTTGAATATCTCGTTCTAATTTTCGGGGGTAGTCGTGATAACGCTTTTTACTTGACCGTCGGTAACCGAAGTCTCGAGTTTGCTCGCTTGTGGCTTCTCTTCCTTCTTTGGGTAGTTCGACTTCCAGGAGCTCGAACTCGGACTCGGTCTCGGCCGAATGTAACCCTTTCCTTCTAAAGCCTGGTTCTCCATTTGATAGCAAACGTGTACATATCTTCCAGTTCGATATAAATGTTGTAACTCCACTCACATTAGAAATGTCTCGGTTAAGACCACTCAAAAATCTCGCCATTGTAGACTCACGACTTCTTTTCAAATATTGCCCCGATCATAGTGATCTCCATCATCCTTAATAATAGTCTTCCACACTTCGGCTGCTTTGCTTGAGGTTCCTGCAAAACTTCTTGAATATAGACCTCGGTAGTAATGAACTCGCACGAAACGCTTTCTCATTACTTAATTTCATTTCAGCCCAGTCTCGATTGAGCCGCGCTCCGCTTCTCCTCCTATTTATGTTAAACGATCCCACCACACTATAGCATAGTCAGTAAATTCAATGGGCAGCGAGTTTTACCTTTTTGAGCGCCGATATCGGTGGCAATCAATACTAACTCAATTTCTCTTTTCCCACTCCAGATATTCCTCGGGAATCGGTTCTTTCCTGAAAATGCTGAGATTTTAATTGATATACCGAGATTGTTCCTTCTCGATCTCGGTTATTCTCGGGCCTGTTTTGTCCCGATCTTCTAATACTCGGTTGCCGATCACCTCGTAAGTGATCACCTCGTAAGTTTTCCTCCTTTCCAAATTTCATGAAGGAATCAAAATCTCATCTCGAGGAAGCCTTTGATGATTTTCTCTTGTCTACGAACTGGTTGGTTACGACGAGGTGGTCCTCGGTCGCGCTTCTTCCAACCGATCTAATCGCTCCTGTATCGGTGCCATCAACCGTCTCATTTCTCCCATCATTGCTTCCATCAGGAGTTTGGGTTCAACTTCTTCTAGTCTATTGGAGTTCTCCGACTTTTGCGACATGATCCTGCAAACAAATGTTAGAAATATAATAATTTTAAACTAGATCACATGCACTCCCTCACGAGGATTTCACTCAAACACTCGTGGTGCACTCAACGGCTTTTACCCTCAAATGTGCTCACCACACTGCCTTTTACCTCTCCTGAGAAAAATCTCTGTCGGTTCTAATCGAACTAGGGACAGTAAGGTCCAAATGACAAATCCACCAAGAAATCACCAAACAATCTGTGTATTCTCTTGTGGAGATCAAAAACAAAAAACTAAGATCAAACTTCTCCTTTCGGTTTCGGATTTTCAGAGTCCAACAAAATTCCAATGATCAGGACAATCAAGGATCTTTAGAAACGCCAAACCAAACAAATTTTCAACTGTCACTTTTTTTTTTTAATAATCTTTTTGCTTTCGGCTCTTTTTTTTTTTTTTAAACTTTGCCGAAACTGAATACAAAATTATCAAAAACGAAATAACACACCTGACCTAGAAACTGAGCTCTGATACCAAATGATACGAACAAGGTGCGGAAAGAATAATTTTAGCCGAAGCTACTCAGATCTATCTAGGTAAATTCAGGTGGAAATAAAATAAAATTGGATAACTTCCCGTGGGGTTGGCTCTGCGACCCGTTGCCTATAAAGAGGCAAGAACCTTGGAATATGCCAGGCACCTCGACCCGTTACCTATAGAGCGGTAAGAACCTTGGTATATGCCTTTGAACGCCACAATCGATTACGGGAGATCGATTGATAAGTTCGGCGGTGGGACGCACACGGACAAACCGATAAGTCCTAAGTTCTGTAAAAGAACCAACGAGTTTCTCTAACTCACAAATTTGATCTGCCAAAAGATGTTTCATTTATCCTCAATGGGGGTATTTATACATAGATTACAATGAGTTAAATTCCAAATACATTGTATATAGACATCTCGGTAATTAAAACAGGTAATTAAAACAATAAATTCTGCATTGATTAGCACTAGGCTCTAAATAGTTAAGGTGCTTAGGAATCCGTCTCTGGCGCTTCGCCTTCTCATGTCGTCATATCGGTCTCAGAAAAGACTACCTCGGCATGCACACCTCGGTACGCCCATCTCGGCCATGCCCACCTCGGCTGTGCTCACCTCGGCCTCGGGTTCAAGGATTCGAATGGTTATTAAGTGGCATGGCTCTGTAACTGGTGCTTCGCTTGTCTCGGACCAGATACTTTTAATTAGCCCGTGAAGTGTCACCTCGGCTTGTCGAGCTCGGGATCTAGTAATTGGTCCGCTCGGGACTGAAACTTGTGAAGCGTTCGTTTCCTTTCCGACACCCGATATTATATGTGATCCGATCTCTTGTCTTGTCGTCTCGGTTGAGACTTCCGATACTTCGGCTGGGTTGATAAACGACTGGTCTTGGCTCGGGATCGTATCATAATAGATAAAGGCAAAAAGGAGTCAAGTTGGTTAGTGCTAAGGCATGCCCTTTATACAAGAGCATGGCCATGGGTTGTCTTGCACTCATAGTTTTTCTCACATAACTCTCTCGCACATAAAACTTTTATTTTCTCTCTAATTTTACCTCATCACAACTCATCTTTTCTCTCATGTTTCTTTTACTACTCTATTATTTTGCAGTCCCTTTTTCTTTTGTTTGCTCACTCTCTTTTTCTCTCACTTGATTTTTCTCACTCTCTTGCTGCCGAATTCTCAATTGATCTTCATGGACTTCCTTCGAAGTCAATGGTAGTAGAATGATATTTCGTTGCTTGTAGTTGAAAGAATACTTGTTGGAGAAGCCGTCGTGGTTTGCCCTTCGGTCGAATTGCCATGGTCGTCTTAGCAAAATATGTCCTGTCTGCATTGGTACCACATCGCATAGCACTTCATCTTCGCATTTACCAATTCATAAAGAAACCATCACCTGTCAAACACCTTCACCTTCCCACTGTCGTTGAGCAATTCTATCTTGTAGGGTCTGGGGTGCTTGATTGTTGGTAACATTAGCTTCTCCACCAATAAGGTGCTGGCAACGTTCATGCAACTTCCTCCATCATTGATCATATTACACACCTTATTCTGTACGTGGCACCTTGTATGGAATACGTTCTCCCTCTGCAACTTGTCATCTTCTTGGATTTGTATGCTTAGTGCTCTCCTTGCAACCAGCATCTCTCGACAGGGTACTCCTCGTCGTTGTCGTCCTCCAGAGATGGCAGGCCCGAATTATCTTCATAGTTCAAGTTTACATAGGCTAGCTTCCCCCCCAACATTTCCAGGCCCTGACAAGCAAAGGGTCACTTTTAGGCGCTAGGGGTAGCTTCTGTTCGGAAATATGACGAAGAGAAAATCACTTGCCGTACATACCTTTCTCACTTAAATAACTTGCGCCCTACCCTTATACGAAAATAGTTTACAACTAAATTGTACAATTGCCTCTGGATCATCATCATGAAGACAGCGAAAGTTAGGATCGTCTCAGGCCTTAGATGTCCAGTCACCCAAGTGAGGTGAGGATGGAAAAATGTTGGGGGGGAAGGCACCTCAACAACGGTCGCCTACTAAAGTTGGAAGGAATTAACCGAAAGATTAACACCGACCCCAGCCTGAAAATCTTTTGAAAGAGCAGCTTCCTTACAAGATTACGCCCTCAAAGGGGCAGATGAGGTTTGGGAGCAAAAAATAATACAAACCGACTATACGTGGTGAATGGCGGTCCCTGTATGAACGAGTATGATTTGGAGAGTTTACCTGGAAAATAGGATGTCGGAGTGCACTGGAAAACCTCAAGACTCCTCTCTCTTATAGCCACGACTGCGCCATTGCAGAGAAGAAATTCGATTCCCCTTCGGGAGTAGGGGAGTGAACGGCCCAACCCTAAAAAAGGGTGGTTTCGTCTCCGTCGTGTGGGTGGCCATCTCGGAGCGAAGAGAGCGGCGGATGATGGTATGAATGCTCAAGGCAGACAGAGACTGAGTTTGTTTGTTTTGTCGAATTCAGACCATGAACAGGACTATACACATTCCAAAATGGTGAAAAAAAAATAGAGGGCCAATCCGGAAAAAAACTCACTCCTCTAATGATCTGGGTGCCATCCTTCATCCATCACTATACGCAAATAGGTTCCGACCCCAAGTCCGTGACAAAGATGTCAATGAGATAGAGATATGAAAAAAAAACCTTAGAAAAGAAAAAGAATGGATTACAGCTAGAGAAAATATTGTTTTCACGAGATTGAAGGTGAAGGAGGAAGTTAAAGCTCTACCTTCAAAGAAGGCTTCCTTTGCTTCTTCAGCTAAATGGCATAAGGAAAGGAAGGAGTTTAGCAATCCAGTTGCCACTTCAAGCCACAAAGGGCGAACGAAAGTCGGATGAAAATGATCCTAATAGAAGTGGAAGTTCGGGTCAAGGCTAGACAGTAGCAACGTAACTTCCACATTAACTTATTTAGTACTTCAACCATATCAATGCGATAAAGAAGAAAGGTAATTAATTGCTCGTATTTCCCTTGGGAAGGGAATAATGTGAAGAATTCAACCCTTTATTGAAAAGTGGTCGTGAAAGGAGACTGCTTTTGCTTTGAATGCGCTTTGACAGATTCGGCTCTGAACAAATCCTCTCTTATAGAATCGACTGTTCATTCATGCTTTCATTCATGGGAACAAGGAAAAAGCGGTCTTATCTGCTGTTGCCGATTTGATCTTTTCTTTCTTGGGTGTGGACGAAAGAAAGTCTTCTTAGTCTTCCGCTTGAACGGTGATATCTATAATAAGGAATACCTGTCGCAAGGTAAACAGGAGTTCCCGGCTCAAGCTAAATGATACAGGCGGATGGTCAGTAAATTCTTTAGTTTAGGGAAGGATCCCTAGTGCCCTCGATTTCTCCCTTGGAAGAATGGAAATTTCATTTGGAAGAGTGGGCATAAGAGGTCTTGTCTGTTTCCCGTGCTTGAGGAAGCGAGTGACTCCCGGTCTTCTTTAAAGAGAGTGAGCCATTAGCTCTGGGAAAGAAGCAAGAGAAAGGGAAGGAAGAACTATAAGGGTCGGAATCGAATCCGCTCTTTCAGCTAGTCTTCTTTTATCCAAAGCATCCAATGCTATTAGCGAGAGTGTTGGTTGTTCAGTTCGAAAGGCAGTTCAGTCATCCGTCGGTAGAAATCCTCAAAAAGGAAAGTATGCTATCTCTTCTAGCCTTCTTTCTTGTTGTGATTCCATTTCCTGCATCAAGCCAAGTTAGCTCGTCTTCGAGTTATTTTATTTAATAAAGGTTGCTTTTAGTTCTTCCTTTCTTAAGGTAAGGCAATTCCCAAGGAATATGACATGGCTATTGTTTCAGCTCTTCTGACTATGCTTTCCGTGGTAGCTAGGAAAAGTCCTGGTGGTTTAGTAAGGGCTTTAGGAAAAGGTGTAACTGCTCTTGTTGGAAGGGCTAGGCTACTAGATGGGAAAGATCCCACACCTGGACCAGGCTCAAAGCAATGAGATGATTTCTTCTCTTCTCTTTCTAGAACCAGAACAATAGACTGATTGACATTGCCTTTTATGAGATGACTCATAGACCAACAATATTGGAATTTTCTATCATTAATATTCTTTTTCTCTTATCCTTCCATTTATCCACATCTTTCTTCTCTATTTTACTTTAAAAACTTAGAATGATATGACCGAAATATCATATCTTAACTTGTTTGTTAGATCCATATAATGTGAAGTAATGAGTTGGTTATTAGTTATTTAGAAATTAGTGCTAGGTCGCTATGGGGCTGGTCTTTTGCTAATGCTAACTCAAAAAACAAGGTGAATAGTAGGCTAGGTCGTTATTTTGTTTTGATCAACAGCCCTTAGTCCTCCTACGGCAGCAAATCATCTCTACTCGGGTACATAGCTTCCATCCATATAATGCGAAGTACTATGGGGCTGGTCTTTTACGAATGCTAACTCAAAAAACAAGGCGAATAGTAGGCTAGGTCGCTATTTTGTTTTGATCAACAGCCCTTAGTCCTCCTACGGCAGCAAATCATCTCTACCCGGGTACATAGCTTCCATCCCTCTGTGCAGTCAACTCAGCCTACATTGGGCGAGGGATTTGTCAGCCTTAGTTGACTTGGACCAATGAAACCTATCCGTAGATTGGCGAAATATTTCACCTTAGACCACTATACCGGTGTGATTGAATCACTAACCCCTATAAGAGTATCCGTTGTTGAATAACCCATGTTTGCACGAATCCCTTGTTCCTACCCCAAAAAGGCTACGGGTGGTGGGAGGGGACTAAAAAGACGTAGTATGCGTCTGAGCAAACGGAGGCAATTAAAAAGGCTACGTGCGCGTCTAAGCCGCCAGTAGCCTTTTTCGCCCTACGATTCTTATATAGTTCAGTTCATGAATACCGTAGCAGAGGCGGAGTAGGGCTACGTTTTAGTAGCGACGGAGGTCTCGAGGAGGCCTGCAAATACAATGGGGTTGATGGACATCCTAGATATAGAGGGGAGAAGCCACAAAAAGTCAGAAAAAGGAATCCCACAAGGCAGCCCACTCTCGCCCATCCTAATGAACGTATACGTACATGCTATTGACAAAGAATTAAGCAGCCAACACTTCCAATATGCAAGGTACGCAAACGACTTCATCATAGGGATAAGCGAAAGCCCACAACACCCTTATTCTCTTCATACATTGAGAACCTCAAAAAAATGATAGAAACGAAAGTCAAGTTGTCCGTCAGCCATTAGATTGTCGAAAACGGAAAAGGACCAAGTATCACATTAGGATTACTACTCTCTTTAGATCAAAATGGAAGGTTAAAAATTCAAGCCCCAATAAAGAAAATCAGAAAAAGGATGCATGGGTACATAAAAAAGAAGAGAAGACGACCATCTATTACCAAATGAATATGCGACTGAATTCCTACCTGGCATTCTATGCTTGCACAGTTAATTTGAGGAACTGCAAAGATTCATCCATGCTTTCATCAATGAATTCAAAAAGAAAAAAAAGAAAGAGAATGGATGAAGCAGACCAAGAGACAACCTCAGAACTGGCCTTGCCTCCTCATCAAAAAGAAAAAGTCAAAACCCTGACGCCCTATCCTAAAGGTCAAGGGCTATTCTTACAATGTGAATACGAATATCCATTCTTATCATTCACTCTTACCAGAGTCTACCCTATGCTATCCGCCTGCATATGACTCCTTTTTTCTCTTATTCCGCACTCAATCCAAGTCATTCCCACCCCATAAGAGCAAGGGTTGATGTTCAAGGCTAGCAAAAAGCTAGTTATTGTCATCCTTTCTATCTCTTAGACTTTCACCCTTCCACATCTCAAAGGTCTTATCCTTCTTCCGCTTCAGCTGAGGCCGATGTTGATGCCCTATCTTTTATTCTTCTCCGCCCCTAAACTATAGCTATAGTACAAATCCTAAGCTAGGGCACGCGAAGGAATGGTTCCATGAATCATGGGTGGATCTTAATGGGCGACAGGGGGATTGGCGGGCTCCTCCACATTAGTACTCAATGCAAGACTTCGATTGCGGTAGAAAGGCCATCCCATAAAATGAAAGCAATGACCCAAAGTACAATTCAGATCGAAAATGAATCTTCTAATTGCAGTTGCATTATGCCAGTGACCAAGATATCAACCACATAAATTGGGTAGGAAAATGGTTATGGACCCTTGATGACGAGTAGTAAGTTTTGAGTCGGACTTAGATAATCTTAGGCCAAACTCTATAAGATAATTATAGAATCTCTTAAACTGGGCTCTGAGAGCCCTTCTTTAATCCGTACAAAACGGACTTAACAGACGTGATTAGGGATGTATGAACCGGGTGGTTGCTTAAACCTTCTCTACCCACCGCCCACCGCCCTCCCTTTGGTTTTATTCCTGTGTAATTTCAAGCTAGGCTTCGCCGACTGAGACATCCTATTTCGTATGAGTTGAGAGTCAAATGAAAACCTCCAAAGGCTACTTCCTGATGCCCGGGCTGTGGGTAGAGCAGGAAAAGGGAAAGGGTAAGAGTAAAGCGCTCTCCCGCTCAACTACTTCTACCTTCCAAGCCAACCCCTTACTTTATCCTTGGCTTATTTCTGAATCAGAAGAAAGACGTCTTGCTTCTTTTCTTTGGTGACGCTCCACTAGAGTGTGCACTGTCGGTCATATTTAGAATAGATCCTGTAAGGGATCAGGATGTTTTCTGTTCTACAACAAGATGAGAAACTGAACCTTGTGGTCCAGTGTCTCCTCTTGTACCAGCGAAAAGTTCACAGTGACCGAAATACCCACCCTCAGACACGAGACAACCACACGCCTCTCCCTAACCCTCAGATGAAACTTCAAAACCACCACGGGCGCGACCTGAAATTTCGGAAAAATGCTACAACTGAAAAACCTTGCTTTCCTAGCCTAAAAAGCGACAAAACAAAGAGTCGACAGAGAAACAGAAGCTCAAGAGCCACCGACACTTGTTGGTTACACCCCCCTTGTACGACCCAATCATGCTCGATCGTATAGCTGCCTTTACACCCCTCAAAAGTTCAGGCATTCACAGCCTCTACCTGAAAGCCACGTATGTCTTCCATTTAGAGGACTACATGGCCTATAACTTAATTATATATTCGCCACCTTCAGCCCAGCCCTTCATTTCATTCCCTTTCTCCCTCTCTCTCTCTCTCTCTCTCTCTCTCTCTCTCTCTCTCTCTCTCTCTCTCTCTCTCTCTCTCTAACCCAATCCAAATGTAGACAATATTATTTAGGTAAAACCCATAACAGAATTACCATCTCCTTCTCTCTCTGTAAATTCTCCTTTCCAAGAACTCGTCCTACTACCCAATTCCAATCTCCGGAACTACGAAGATAGGTGACTTTCTGCGATGGCCCTCGATCTAGTTAGGAAAAGTAAAAGGAAATAACAAGCCCTAATCTTAGGAGCAAGATGCTGCTTATCAACCACCGAACACAGACTCATGTTGGCGATGCCATGGTCAAGTAAGATGACTACCCATTCACCTCAAAAGAAGAATCTCGCCACCCCAGGATGAAGGTCAAAGAAAATCCAGCAAAGAGCGAGGTCTTTCTGCCTTCACAAAAAGAGTGGAAGTCGAAAGGCACTTAGACGAAATTCGAGGGGATTTTTTGTACTGTATAAGTGGCTCGGAATAAGAATCAGGCCTCCCGTCGATTCTACTTCATGTCTGACTAGATAAGTCACAAGGCCTGCTGATACGATCCCGAGCCAAGACCAGTCGTTTATCAACCCAGCCGAGGTGTCGGAAGTCTCATCCGAGGTGACAAGACAAGAGATCGGATCGCACATGATATCGGGTGTCGGAAAGGGAACGAACACTTCACAAGTTTCAATCCCGAGCGGACCAATTACTAGATCCCGAGCTCGACAAGCCGAGGTGACACTTCACGGGCTAATTAAAAGTATCTGGGCCGAGACAAGCGAAGCACCAGTTACTGAGCCTTGCATCAATAACCTTCGAGTCTTGCGAACCCGAGGTGAGTGACATGGCCAGGTGGGCATGCCTCGAGATATCTTGCACGAGGTCGTCTTGTTGCCGAGTCTCTTGCGAGGTCGTCTTGCCGAGACCAATGCCGAGATCGTCTTGCCGAGGTAGTCTTTTCTGAGAATGATATGACGA